>CAUYLG010042793.1:0-20568 GCA_963573385.1 Cacajao melanocephalus
CTTTATTTTTAATGTAATGTATTTAATCCTTAATTTATACAATATAGGTTTAAATAATAGCTATGTTTGACCACCAGCTCACAAAATTTCTGAAAATTGAACAGTTGGTCTGAGGTTGCTTCAGCATATCCCTAGAGAAAAAATGGAAACCATCATGATGAGCTAGAAGGGCATTGAATGAGAGGTGTTACTTAAATTATTCAAGTTACTTAACCTCTCTGAATTTTTGTTTCCTGTAGAGTAAAAATGGTGTTCTAGGGAACTTAATTTACTAGGATAATGGGGCTGTAAATAAGATAATATTTGCATCGTGACTCTGCACAACAAACAGGCAATTAGTCTTGGCTGCTATTATTATTAGCAAATTTTAGTTAGACCAATAAAAGCTAAGTAATCATGGGCAGTTTTTCTTCCTTATTGGGTCCTAGTTTCTTCATATATAAAATAAATTATATACATATTGATGTATAAAATTCCTTTTAGCTCAAATGCAAAATGATGAAGGACTAAGGCTTTTAAGTCAGAGGGCCAACATTCAAATCCTGGCTCTCTTCTTATAAGCTACATAGCTTATATAATTCATCTCTCTTATCCTTTGTTTCTTCATTTGTAAATCAGAAAATAACACAAGAATTTGTTGCACAGAGATTTTAAAGGTTGAAACGAGGTAAACAGTGATAAAGACATTAGCCTACTGCTTGGTATACAGTAGATACTTAAAACTAAGCTATTTTACTAATAGTATTAGTATTGTTATAGTACATAATAGTATTAATAGTTTTTTAGTATAGCACATTAAATTAATATAATATATAGTACTAATGCACTATATACTAATGTAATATAGTATATCTTAGTAACATTATTAATGGTATTATTAATATTATTTTAATATTATTAACAATAATACTATTAGTATTTTTTTTTTTGAGATGGAGTCTTGCTCTGTCACCCAGGCTGGAGTGCAGTGTCACGATCTCTACTCACTGCAACCTCTGCATCTCAGGTTCAAGCAATTCTCTGCCTCAGCCTCCTGAGTAGCTGGGATTACCGGCGCCTGTCACCACACCCGGCTAATTTTTGTATTTTTAGTAGAGACAGGGTTTCACCATCTTGGCCAGGCTGGTCTTGAACTCCTAACCTTGTGATCCACCCGCCTTGGCCTCCCAACGTGTTGGGATTCCAGGTGTCAACCACCACACCTGGCCGCTATTAGTGTTATTAATAAAATGGTCCTCAAAGGTACAAACATTAATTTTTTTACATATGGCATACCTTCCCTAGCCAAATCTCCATCCAAAAGACGTGTCCCATGACTTTCCAAAATTAATAGTAAAATATGTAACATTTTCAATAAATAGGTACTATTGGGCATTTTCTAGGTGTCAACCAATGTAATAAGTGCTTCATATATAAGTTAATTCACCTGTTTGAAAATTAGTTTCATCATTTATAAAATTACTTTAATACCTATCATGTAGAGCTCTTGAGAAGGTTATAAACATCATTATGGGACAAAGTGGGCCTGAAATAAATAGTAACTAGTAATAATAATTATAATCCTGATAGAATTACTTTATATATTGTAAAAATATATTTGTACTTCCTAAAAATTATTACCAATAATGCCTAGTGTGTATTAAATGCAAATTAATGGTGACTGTTATATAGTAAAAATAAACAATGGGCATTTGTCATGAGTATTTACCATTTATTATTAATTTACCATTGAGAATAGCTTGGTGGGTTAGGGTGGAGTCAGAGAAAAATTCAGAATGCTGAGCTGAAAAGCATTTTTCGAAGAAGCTGGTGCTATGCTTTAATTTCTTGGTCCCGAGATGGAGGGTGTGAAACTGGGAATCCACCCTTGAAGTGTAAGAAATGGGATTGAATGCTTATAACAAGCAGAAAGAGTCCAGCAGGGGTCCTGCAACTGGGAAAGGCTTAGACATTCTCAACACTGAGCTTGCAGGTGCTACTACTGTAAGGAAGAGGGATTAGGCTAGCATTGGCACATGTTAACAAAGCTAACAGTCTCTCTAGACTAGTGGTACTGAATTGGGACAGCTGGGCCTTTGAGAGAATCTGTTGAAAGCTGTGAGTTTTTTCTTGTCATTTGTTTGATGGTACCATGTCTTCTGCTATTTCAAAACACTTTTTGCTTCTTCTTTGGTATCTCTATGTGTATTATTAACTGTAGCTGTATCCAAAACATTATCAAATTATTAAGGGTCCAAGTTTTCATGTCTTTGTGTTTATCCATTGTACTTACTATGACTCATTTTAATAATTCCTTTCAAAAATCACCCCCAAGTCAGTCCATATGGCCTTCTGATCTCATACTTAGCAATAAACAAGGGGCACATGGCTATCAAGTGAAGTCTTTCAGGATGCTCCAGTTCCTTATCCTATTGCCCCTCGAAGGAACATAGATGACTTATCCAAAAGTCCAGATAGGAATTGGGAGTGATCTCATCCTCTCTTGGCATTGGCTGACACCTCCTTGGAGAAAAATTAACTAATAAACTCTGGCTTTCCCTTTCAATGGCTCCATAAATCATGGGTTTGCTCTTTAGGACAAATTTAGAGTAAATGCTGCACATACCCAAGAACAGAGAGGCCAAATAGATCTATTTCTAGTATGTGCTGTCAGGAATCAGATTCTCGAGGGATCATTTTTCTGGCCTGTTTGAACCTGACAGGGTAGAGTTCTCTACCAAATCAAAGATTGTGATTACATTCATGGAAATATAAACCCTAAAGGAAGTCTCAGAAAGATAAATAAATTTACCATATAAGAGACATACTCGCATCTATATTATGCAAGTTGGTACACACTGATAAGTATAAACATGTTAATATAAATGTGCACGTGTAACACACCCATATTAAATTTCAACAACTGTTAATCAAAAAAGCGAAATAGAACAATAAGAACATTACATTTGCTCATCATATTGAAAGATAAAACAAATAATGCCCTCTGCATTCTCAAATGTGGTAGGAGGGATTGTTTTTGTGTATTGTATGTGAGAAAGTAAATTTTTACTATCTTTTAAAAGGCTATTTAGAAACAGAAATCAACTACTTCAAATTGCATATAATATATACTCTTTCATACAGCAATTCCTCATCTATGACTCAGTGCTCAGGAAATGTACAAAAACGAATGACTGCATAATTTGTAGTAGTAAAAAAATTGAAAACCATCTTAAAATCCAACATTAGCAATAAACATAATGTGTTTAAAGACAATGTAATAATATAAATTACCCAGGGTAAAAATAATAAGGGTGAAAATTATATGGAGAGTTTTATAATCTTTTCATTAAAATATGTGAATAAAATGTCTGAGAAGAAAGTTATTTCTAGCTAGTGGGATAAGTCATTTTTATTTGAGAATTTATTTAATGTTCTTCATAATGTATATAATCAGAAAAATGAAGGTAAAAAAGAATACTTAGTGTTCCTTTGGACGAATATCTGGAAATACATGTGGAGAGACATAATAGAGAAAACTAAGGACATAAAAAAAGATATAAATATTTGTGTAAATCGGGCTGACTCTCCCAGAATTGATTGCAAAATCACCCCCTTTTTGTGTGTGTTTTCAGTTTCAAATACCCAGAGAGCTCTGTCTGAGTTATATTGAGTCTTAGAGAAAAATGTTAAATAAGAAAAGATGTCATTTTTAAGGAGGGTAGTTTCAAATGGTTTTGCCACAATTAAAAATGTGTCTTTGAAATGTTTAATGTTTCAAGACAAGGAAGAACTGTCACCTCGCATTGCTTGTGAGTCACTGCACATCTCATACTTCTTCCCTAGGATAAGAACTACAGTGAGAAAAAAGAGACAGAAGAGGATGAACGTTGCTTTGGAGTCAAATTGCAGATTTTTTTATCCATGTTTACTGTGTTTGAAAAAACAAAATGAATCATATTCCCCCATTCATGATTACGAGGCATTGCATCCTGCCATATTTTTCTCAGTACTTACTGTTCAATCACCTCTCTGTGGAGGTGATTGTGCTTTGGGTAACATATCAACTTCATAAAATAAACTAATTCAATTAGCCTGCATCTTAATTTATTTGAAGGTTCCCCTGACTTATTTGAGTGATAAAATCTAGAATTGGGCATCCTCCTTGTAGTTGAAATGCCACAGTTTAAACCAACTAACCTTAATAAGTGAATAAGTAGGTAAATGAATGAATAATGAATGGCTCAGAGCAGCAGTTTTATGTCATCATAAATTGCTGGGTTAGCTAAGATTTAGGTTTTTTTTTTTTCATTCTCATGATGCATTTTTGTAGTGATAGTCAACTCTTTTTCTTATGTCATAGGCAACATTTTCAGTGATTTTTGATACTCAGGGCAATGATCTGTTGGCACAAGGAAAAGGAAGGTGGGATGAAAAAAAGGCTCTGCATGATGGATTTTTTTCATTTTTCTTTCTAATTCCACCTTTTTTTTCTCCCTACTGTTGGGTGTCTTTCACGCATGCATTGTATCTTTATACAACTTTACTCATATCGAAAATAACTTTTTTCTTGAATCTTTCAAGTTGAAAAACATAACTCGTTTTTCTAAAAAATGAACAATATGACTTTCCTAATTATCATCTTCCCTCCCTCCCTCCCGCCCTCTCTCCCTCCCTCCCTCTTCCTTCCTTCCTTCCTTTTTTCCTTCCTTCCTTCCTTCCTTCCTTCCTTCCTTCCTTCCTTCCCTCTTTCAATTTTTAAACCACATATAATGGTTAATATGCTTATTAACCTATTATATGCCTTAGCAAAGAGCTAGAGGCTAAGTAAATAAAATTGAACAAGACAAGCCCCCCTAAGCCTTAAAGAGTTTACAGTGAGTTAGAGATCACAAAAAATTAAAGGGGTATTTACCAAAGAGTGATATTTACCACTACCACTTTTAGTAGACGTAAAGTATGCTCTGGAAGTACTCAAGCAAGGACACTTAACACAGACTTGTCACATAGAGAAGTAGTAATATTTATGATCATTTAAAATGGGACTTGGGTTTGGAGAAGAAAGAGAAGAGAAATCAAGAATGTCTTATACTATTCAGAGAAGAGAGGAAGAGACAGAGTACCAGAGATAGATGAAGAGAGGGGGTGTGCAAGAGAGCATGTGTGGCTTGATTAATAACCAAAAGTAAATTTAGTTTGACTACACCTTTACACAGTTTACACCATATGAAAGAATCTGGAATTTAGCTTGAAGTTTATAGATAGGAAATTTTAACCAGGAAAAAGCCATGTCCACATTATCACTTTATTTCACTATAAGAATGAATCAGAGAGAGATGAGATTAAATATAGAAAGTCCAACTTGGATTTTTTTGTTGTTGTTGTTATACTCCAAGCAAGAGGTGATTGTGGCCTGGACAATAAAAGTAGTAGAAATCATGAACAAATTACAAAGGTGTTTAGAAGACAGCATTGTGAGGATGTGATAATTGGTTGTAGATGTTGAGAAAGGAGCAAAAGGTAGTAATGAAAATGGCAAGATTTATGGCTTAAGCAACTGAAAGATTGATAGATGGCATTCACTGATATTTAGAACATAGAATAGGAGGTTTGTGGGGGATAGTAATGAGTTCAATTTTGCATATATTGAATATGAGATTCTTAACAGATATCCAAATGGAGATATATAACATACATCCGAATATAAAGGTCTTATGCTCAGGAGGGATATCTGGAGAATAAATTTGGAGAAATATACATGATTGAAGTGAAAGGAATATATGAAGTTGCCCGGGTGGAATTTATAAACCATAAAGAGAACCTAAGACAGAATCCTGAGAAATACTGAAGATAGGGTTTATTTCATGAGAAGATAGCCACTACTTGCCACGAGGCCATTGATGACTTTGTCAAAATCAGTTTTAGAGGCACAGATGGCTAGATGTTGAGAACCAATAAGCCCAATAAGATGTAGTATCCATGGGTTGATTTATGTAGATGTTTTGGACAAATTTAATCTTAAGTAACTGAATTCTCCAAGTTGTTTTGGGATACGTTAGCCAATATCATTTGTATTTAAAGCAAAAATGTCATTCTCTCCTTTTCAATTATAGTTTATTAAAGTTACATTATTTTAATTATTTGAACATTTTCTAATATAATCTGGTGAGGACCACAGGCTAGCTAATTAAGAATTTTGCTATGCTTTTTAACGTGGGCATTTGCTAAATTCCACCTTGCATAAAATCATTTGTTTCTAGGCCTCTGGATTATTTTCCTGAGAAGAAAAATAAATGGTTATTTATTTTTTCTATTAAGGATAAATGTTTTCCTCTAACTAAAATGTTTAATTCTGAAGTGCAATAACCAATGTGAAGTTTACTCTAACAAAATAAACATAAATATATTCAGTCCCTGGAGATTGACAAAGATTAGTAAACAAAACTAAACACACAATTAGATTTCCACCCATAAATTTAAAAAACGCAGTGCTTCTGAAAGAAGAAAGAATATTTAGTGGTTATTTGTTATTTTTCTTTGAGTAATATATGTTAATACAACATGGTTGAAGCAAATTTTAGTATTTAGTTTTCCAAAGATGGCGTGGGAATACGTAGTTAAATGGAGAGCACAGCCAGCTGTTTCCTCAAGACACAAATATCCCAAAAGAAATTTGGAAATGCTTCTTACTTTTACTTGGGAAAATTTTGGAGGCAAACTCACTTTATGATTATATTTCAAATATCATGGATATTGAAATTGTTCCAATATTGCCTACAAGATTTCAAGGAAGAACATTTGCATTCCTTATTGAATCTAGAGACCATCATTCTTCAAATATTGGTTGATAATTCAGAAAAAAAAAGTCCCTTTTCTTTGCTTATGCAATGGATTTTTAGTCCAGAATCTCAGAGTGCTTTACACAAATTAATTCATGATCCAGTCCCTTTAAAATTCTGAATGAGGATTAACAAGATTTCTACTCCACACTTGGGAACATGGAGTTTCTGGAACCTGGGTATAGTGAATGAAACATGCATGGCTGCCAGCAAATTTGCAGATGAACCAAGAAGAGCAAACAAGATTTCTGCTTTACTGTTTTAACCACAAGACACACAAAAATTTATAGACATTAAACAATTTAAAAAACGACGAAAATGTGGTCTAAAAGAAAAAGCTCTTGACTAAAGTTGGCCTGTGTGAGAACTGAAACAAGTTTCTATACTTTGAAACTCTTGGTGGTCTCATTTCCCCATCCAGGGTAAATTGTTTCCTAAGATTCCCTCTAGATCTGATATTCTAAGTGTCTGTGGACCTTATTTTGGAAAATGGGTCCTGTCTGAAAATAAGAACAGTTCAAAATGTTTGTAGAAATTGCATAGCAAGATGTCCTTGCGTGTCTCTTCACTTGTCCTCTTGGCAATATTTACTGAGTTCTGTTTCTTACTCTGTAACCCTCAAAACAAATTCTTTTTCCTTTCAAATTGCAATTTCCCTAACTCCTTTTCAAGAAATACTATGAATAAAATTAGTTACTTAATCTAGATCAGCATATAATTAGCCACACTTTTTATCCCTTTCTTTAGGGATAAAGAACATAGGTAAAAGCAAAAGGATGAAGAATGCAGATCCTAAAATCATATTTCCCAGGAATAAAATGTAGCTCTATAACTTATTTAGTGTGAGACTTTGGACAAATTAATCCACTCAAGTTCCAGTTTCCTCGTCTGTGAAAAGGAGAAGATAATATACTTACCAATAGTAAAACACTTTTGTGAGGAGTAAATGAACATTTAGCACAAAACCCACTGCATAATATGTTTAGAATTTAGCATAATGCCCAATGCATAATAAACAGTCTTGTTTGTCCTTCAGTTTTTTTTCTTCTCTTTCTCTGATAGGTGTCTACACAGACATCCTATGCCATCTTTGTCTCACAGGGTCTGGAAGCCTAGAAACTACAATACCCAGAATGCCTTCTTCCTGTTCTCCCATTTAAATTCCTTTAGTGAGAATTATTTGCATTAAATTTTGAAGGCAGAAGAAAAGTTAATATAACTCCTTCCCCAGGGGCAAGTAGGAGCACTTACTACTCCTGCATTTACTACCTACTACTACGGTGGACAAATAGGACATTTTGCTAGTGACTTCTAGGAGTTCTCTCTAAAACTATCATTTTGGGAAGGTAGGCAGCCGAGATCATTGGCCATGGTTTCCAGAAAATCTTGTAATATCTGAATTTCTTGGAAAAAAAAAACACTATAGTAATTTAATAAACTTCACTTCTTCATACCTGTCAGTGGTTTTGTAATCTCCTAATTAGTTCCCTGAATTAAGTGCCTTCTAGCTTGACTGGTTTCTGTTTTCTTGACTAATCGTAGCTGATATATTCTTCTCCTTCTAGTTCTGATTATTGGATTCTATTGTAGCTTAGTAAATAAAAAGAAGAAAGGAAAATAATAGTATTAATAGTAACTGTTAACATTTAGTTCTTTCCTCAAATGACATCTTTTTAGTAAGTTCCTTCTGACTATCTTATCTTTGCCTCCATTTCTCTGCTTTTAAAAAATCTCCATTAGCATTTTTTAGTATTTTATATAATAGTATTCTTGCTTACCTTGTTTATAGTATTTCTGTATAGGAAATTATTATTCTTATATGGATAAAGATTCTTTTTTTACTGTTTTATTGTTTAATACTCAGTTCTTCAAAAATTGTCTCACATGTAGTAGACACTCAATAAACACTTGTTGAGTTAATGAGTAGAGTACTTATTATGTACCAGGTTTCTTCTAAGTGTTGCATGTATATTATACTAATTAATCTTTCTAATAAAATCTATTCAATGACTATTACTAGTATGCCCAATTTATAAAATCAAAGATTTAGACACATGTATAGTGGAACAAGGCTTTGAACTTGAACCGGCTACCAAACCTTTGCTATTTACCATGATACCACATTGAATACCTACTATTTTTCTAGTACTGAGCTAGGTAGTTGATATTGCCTAAAGTCTCGTAAAAATGCCATGTGGTATGTATGATAAAATGAGAAAACTATGTCCCACAGAAATTAAATAATTTCATACACAATGACACATACAGCAACTGAATGTACAGTTCAAATCCTCACCAAGCTCTGTCTGCCACTAAAAACTATAGCTTCCTTCCAAACTAGGGGATATTTTCAAAGGTCCTCAGATGCTTTGTTCTTGATTTTGGATGAAACATATAAAAAAAGTGATGGTATATATACTGCCCAGGAGTAATACCAGAAAAAATAGAATTAAATTTGCATATACTTGTATTAGAATAGACACATTTTAGTATAAGGTACACCTGATTGCCAGATACTAATACGGTCTTGGCTAGAGCATATTACTTTCATTAAGAAAACTGTTTCCAGGGTATGAGCCTGTTTAGCTCATAATAGGACACAGTGTAAATACCATGCACCCAATTCCAAAGCTCAGCAAAAGCAAAACAACTTTCCGATATGAGGCATTTTTATAGGATGAATGAACAGCCCATATTGTCATGGCAAGGCCAATTTTATAAAACTTGCAAAAGCAAGGTGGGCCCTGACTATTCTCGTTTCTTTTGTTAGGCACAAAAAAACTATAAGATGTAGATAGTAATGCCTTTTTGAATATCTCTAATGGATGCTTCTTTGTAAGACACTCTGCTCTTTATTCAGTGATTATAGACACATAGGAGAAATTGTTCAGTAAAAAGGAGGAATAAGATGCTTGAAATTGTCACTGGAATTTTTATTAAGCAAACCAAGACAAAACTAAACAAAAAAACCTTATTATATAAAGCAGTAACTGCAGATGGGCGTTCTTCATTGATGGTAGTCATGCATTTGCATGGAAGAGGATTATATTAGAAATGAGGGATCCTTTCTCACCAGTATTCCATTCCTTCCCAGATACCCAAGATTTTCACACTTCAGTCATTAGAATATGCTAACTTGGAACTTATGAATAAGAAAATTGTTTTTATTCTTCCGTAAATATATTCCTCACTTTTGCAGTTCTAAGAGAATCCAGTAGGCTTTTACACTATCTCATATGATATTTACTTCTGCTATGAGCTTATTTTTTGCTTGACAATTATTTCATTTGCAGGGACAAAAAAAATCATTACGCAAGGAAATACTTTTTCCTTTATGTGATAGTATTGTTGGTAAATATAGCCACGTCTTTTGAGAGGTTTTAGAAAATTGAAGTCATTAGGAGTTCAAAATACAGCTTAGTATTTGATATGTAGAAAGATTTCTAAACTGGGAATCAGAAGACTTACATCTTGACTCTGGTTGTTCCACTAATTAAGAATGTAACCTCAGACAATGTATTTAACCTTTTTGGTCTTCAAAAATGTATTTAACTTTTTGGTCTTATTTTTTAAAAGATGGAGACTCTTTAAGTTCTTAGAGTGTATTAGCTTACCACGAAAGAAAAAAAAACCATAAAACATATGGCAGAAGAAAAAAATTCAAGATTAGGGAAGTTAAAAGGTTTATTTAACAAGTCAGATTTTTATATGTTACCAGAACAATTTATTTTTTCATTCCTGCCAGGCCATGACCAAATAAAGCCAAGGATGGTGCAGTTCATCCAATAAATAATAATATCTGAGCTTAATTATGAGAACAGTTCTGTAAAATATTGAGTTTGAGGCTTTGTAGATTGTACTGTTGTCATCTTATTTATAACTTCATACAGGCTCCATGACGCATGGTCTATATAGTTACCCATGATAATGTAGAACCAGGATCTTTATTTGGTCTTATAAAGAACTAGGCATTGTAATAATGGCATAAAATTTAACAGACCAGAGCCGAGTGATATATAAGACGTTCTCCACTAGAATAGTGTGTTAGTTAAGGTAAATTTGGGAGTCCTACCATTATATTAAAATTTTTTAAATCAGTAAAGCCATTCAAGTCAATTATTCTTATAAGAGACAACTGGTTTGGTAAAACTGACCATATAATGGCTTTGAGAAGGAAAGATCACATCTGTTCCTTCCCTGTTTCTGCTATATCCAATAAGCACAGTAGGTTTGAGCTTAAATAAATATCTAAAAGGATAAATGACATTGAAACAAGCACTGTATGTACTATGCTTTTTGTAAACTGCCCTCTTTGAATTTGTGAAATAGCTTGGAACAAGTAGGTGGTATGTGATGCTAAAATGCTTTCTCATGCTTTGGCACTAAGGAGTTTCCAAAGTTCTCAATTGGTGATAATCATAGGGTGTGTTTGCACAGTTCAGACTTCACTAGAACACTTTCTTTGGAGGAAAACTTTGGGTGATTTCCCAGGTTCAATTTTTTTTTAATCACTAAAATGTGGTTTTTACTTGCAAATTAACGTGTGTTATTGTGTTACAATTAAATGTTTACAGCTTGGAGATTATTTTCCTTTTCACTGAAAAACACTTCTGTTTATTTTTTCTCTGTAGGTCAGAGAAAAGCCATTCCACATTGGAACAAGGCTTCTTAAGACATGGATGTAATTTGGTGGTAAGATGGATTCGACGTTATTCCCCTGATCTTTCTCACTTTCACCTCCTCCTTTGTTCACTCATTTCATCATAGAGGTAGAAATGTTAAACAATACAGTCAATTATGTGTTAGTGATCTCAAAGAAACCTACACTAGGTACTTCTTTAAAATCTAAATTGGCAACATGATAATGGGCTGACTTCAGGGTTGCTAAAATTTACGAACACCACATGGTAAAAGAAAAATACTATAATCCCAGTAAAGTGGTAAATTACATTTTTTAGGAAAGCATTTAAAATAATCTGAGAAAGGTTGTGGTAAACTCAAAATGAAATCTAGAAATAAATGTCATTAAGTGATTCCAATAGCTTTATAAATTTACTTTCATGGGGTTTGTTTTATATTATCAGAATAGCCTTATGTAAGCCAAAATATGCCTGAAGGCTAACTCAAGAAATTTTTTATTTTTTATTTTTTGGGACTATCTAGCTCTGTCACCCAGGCCAGAGTGCAGTGGTGCAACCTCGACTCACTACAACCTCCACCTCATGAGTTCAAGCAATTCTCCTGCCTCAGCTTTGCAAATAGCTGTGATTACAGGCACCCGCCACCATGCCCAGCTAATTTTTGTATTTTTAGTAGAGACCTGATTTCGCCATGTTGGCCAGGCTGGTCTCGAACTCCTGACCTCAGGTGATCCACCTGCCTTGGTCTCTCAAAGTGCTGGGATTACAGGCACGAGCCACTGAGCCTGGCCAACTCCTGGAAATTTTAACTAAGTTGTAGTAGGGTGTTCTTAGTCTTTGCTGTTTTACAGAGGAACACAGTGGGAAATGGGAGAGAAAAATCTTCTAATAGAGAGCTTGCAGTAAGTTATCCATCATATTTATTTTTTGTTGTGTTCCAATACTACCTTTAATTTTACTCCTTTCAATGAATTTACTTACCACCTACAACATCTGAATTCCTCCTGACATGTAGCCTTAGGCTGCCTATTCTTTAGAATGAGGCCACCAGAGGGAGGGAGAACTATCTGTGGATAGACTTTGGAGAGGTTATCATCTACTTGAATAGTCTGTAAAATTGGAAGCATGTGTATATTTTCCTGGGGAAACAGCTGAAGGTTTTCCTAGTCCTCAAAAACATAGCTTAGAAAAGGTTAAGAACTCTTGCTTAGGTAGAGTTAAGCACTAGTTTGACACCTAGTTCAAGGTGTTCAAATTTTATACGTTGAGTTACTTCTTTGCCCCACATCTAACAAGTTGTTTAGATTGTGTGCCATAGAAGTACTTGCCAATTGTGAACTATTAGTGGGATGGCAAAGAATATCAACCACTCAAAGCAAAGGCTTGTATACCACTGTCTGTTCATGTTTAATGTCTGTGACTTTTCAAACTTTTTGACATGTAGGAAAACCTCCAGGATACAAAGAAAAGTGGAATAGGAATCAGCAGTTTTCACTACAGAATCCTCTCCCTTTTCTAAGCGTCCACCAAAGCAGAGGTTTATGAACCCCTGGGAAAAGGAAGAAAGGTATTGCCAGAGTATGCCTTGCTCTCTCAGCCTATCAGAATGTCACGGGCTTGTGACTCAGTTAGTCAAACAGAACTGTGATGGTGTCATTGAGATAATATGGCTTCAAATCTTGCTTTCTTAGTGGCCCTAGCCTTGCTTCTTGTAGTATATAGTCTTCTACATGCACCAAGGACAGAGAAGTTATTCTTTTCAACACATAATCTTGACTTAGATGATCATCCAGGTCAGTTACAATTAAGGAACAGATGCTGTATATAGACCTAATTTAAGATATATCAAAATACTAGGGATACACCACAGTTGGTCCTTCAGGCCCACTTTACTAACAGATTTTGATTCAGCAAACCATTTATTTTGCTAGTCTTTTATCTTTTATAAAAACATCTTGTGTCTTTTTTGTTTTTTGGGGGTTCTTTTTGAAACAGGGTCTCACTCTGTTGCCCAGGTTGGAGTACAGTGGCTCAAACAGAGCTCACTGCAGCCCTGACCTCCAAGGTTCAAGTGATTCTCTCCACCTGGGCCTCCCACAGTGTTGGGATTACAGGCATGAGCCACTGCACCCAGCCCCTTGTGTCTTTATGTACCATTTTTTTCCTACTATAAATGCTCTTCTGGGCCTATCTCTGTTACCACAAAGTTTATCTCTACACCTTCCGGGTGGGAGTTCTCTCATAGAGAAAAAACAGGACTGATTAGAAGATTAATTACTCCTAACATTTTTTCTTTCAGTAACCATTTCTGCCCTTCAAATAAAATCTTAAACAAAGGCCCAATAAAAAGAGTTAAATAATTTTTTTAAAGCAGCTTTGTTTTAAGGATACAGTGGCTTCCAAGTAGGTAAGAATGGGGAGCTTAAATTAGGGCTCCAGAGGACCTAGTTAGGAAAAAAACATTAGCAGAAATGTTATATGTGTAAATTATTTTAAAGTACGTCAGCAGATCTTATGTGGAAGAACATGCATAGTATTTAGTTTAGCCTGTAACTCAATGATTCTAGTATTTAATGAAGAATGCACAATCCAGAGATTGTCAATAAATATGCTCTTCAAGATCCAGAACTGGATCCTGGCCCTCAGGAAGCCTGTCCTCCAAAAGTGGCTACTTCAACCGCTTTCCTTGTATCTGGATCAGTAATTACTACTTCACTAATTAATAGACTGGATGTTGGAAATGGGACATTTATTGGTAAAAACAGTGGATTGTTGCCCAGAATGATAAATGTCAAAACATAGGTCCTTTTTAGGGAAATAACAAATAGTCAGTCTATGTGTACTGGCTAACCTATTTAGAAGACACTTCCCATACATACATGAACAATAGAAATGGAGGGAGGGTTTGTGGCCTACACCCTTGGAAAAGATGTCCTAATCTAAATCCCCAAAGATTCCCGTGTTCAGCCTTGGATTCTGGAGGATTCCAGTTGTCTGATTCAGCTGTCATGGTGACAGAGTCCTGCCTCTGGAATGTTGTTATGTCTGCTTCTAGAATATTGCTGTCTGCTTTAAGGGAACTTTCCTTGCAATTTACAATCATAGTGCCTAAAAGGACAGTGAGCTGAGATTTCCCTGAGACAACAGAATAGGTTGTATGAGTAGTTTTTGTTCTTGTTTTTTAAGGATTGTTTTGTATGTGAGGCAGAATTTAGACTGAGACCCTGTGTCTTCATAACTGGAGTAAGGTTATAGGTGGAGTAACTAGTTCTGACTCACCTCATATTCATAGTTAGTCACTAGCAGAGACCGACGCGTCATAATCAAGTTGGCTAAAGTTCATCTTCTAAACTTCTTTGATTCAAAGAATAAGAGCACAGGAGCACAGTATTTATATACTACAAAATCATATTATTTAACTTTGATCCCAGTTTGATCGTTCATGCCTGCCATTATCCTGCAATAATTGTTTTGATGGCAAGAGTACTTCCAGCATCACCCGATAGTTACTTTAAAGCATTTACTAGACATTAGAAAAAAGTATGTGATCTTCCTTCATAAATCTAATATGTGTTGGTGAGACAAGATATTTATGCCAAAAAAGTGCTTACAAAATGTAAGGAGGCGTATAGTGAATGAAAAAAAAAATAGATAGTAAATACAGTAATGATTCAGAGAGAGATGAATCTCTGACTATTTGACCAAGGAAGCTATAAATATTGAAGCAGGTTTGTCATGTACTTGGGATTTGGACAGGACTGAATACAGATAAGAAATCACTTTAACCAGCCTTTGGTGACAAAGATGGGTTAGGTTGAGCTTATGAAGTGCCCTGAGATGCCAGCTAAAGAGCTCAGATTCTAGAGTCTTTTTTGGTTTCAAGAAATGTGCCTTGTTTTGGGTGGGATGCAACTAAAACTTTTTGAAAGGGTAGCAGCCCAGCCTCAGTAAAGTGTTACTGGGAGGATATTACACTTGTAAGAAGTCTAGTCAACAGAAGGAAAATAAGCCTTCACACTCTAAGAGGTTGCAGGAAGTTAGTCCCCTCCTCCTATTTAGATACCTACTAGGAAATAACTTTTGGTCATTTTCCCAGAGCAAAGTACAGGCTGGGATTTTTAAGTTAACCTGACAAGTGTTTTCCCAAGATAGGAAATTAGTACTGAAGTTAATGAAAGGTCAGAGGTTAGAACTGTAAAGCATCTTCCCCTGCAAGACACTGAAATTTCAAATGTTTGCGAAGCTTGCCTATCTTCTCCTCCCTGTAACTCATCTCCTTCTTCCACCTCTCCCTAACCTCTGTTTTCCTATCTCATTAATCTTTTATGAGCCTGTCTTAAGTAGATGGAGCAAGGATGGAGCAAAGTTGTAAATTCCCCTACACTGCAATCAAATACATAAAGGAAATGTGAATTTAAAATTTATGTATAACTAGTCTGATCTCCAAGAGTCTGAATTCTGTTGAGTAGATGACTTGGACAGATCAATTTATTCCAGGTAGATTTATTCCAGCCAGGTATTCTCAGTCTGAGTACTTGAAAAATAAACTATTTATCTACTAAGATGACTTGAGTAATATACAATATGTTAGAGTTCTTCCTCTCTTTTTCTTCCTGAAGCCAATTGTGATTATAAGAGGATGAAAATTTAAGTAGCATCACAGCAAATAACATGATTGTGTTAGTTGAAACCTTTGGAAAGTAGATGCTGAGCCAGAGTAGGAGTTCAAGGGATTTATTGCAAGGCAAAGCCACTGAAAATGAAAAGGTGAAAGAAGCAGGATTGGAAATGTGACACCTTGAAAAGAAAGATGGAAGGAAGCAGGCCTGGGCAGAAAGACAAAGGCTCTGCCCATTCAACAGCAAGTTCTCGAGAAAAAAATGATTGTTAGAGGGATCCCACATTTGGCAGAAATAACCATTCAGTCATTGCAAGGAGCTACCCAGGAAGAGTGTTCTCTTGTTTCAAAAAGGTGATACATAATCTATTATACAGGCTGTCAGCTCACTGCACTTCTTGCAACAGAATGAAGAGTTCTTTTTTATTTGATGATTTAATAAGCACGTTTTATTTTAGTTTGGTTCATTTTTTAAATTGACAAATGAAAAAATGTATATATTTGTGACATACAACTTGATGTTTTGATACATGTCTACCTTGTAGAATGATTAAATTAACTAACATATTCATCATTTCACATACTTATTGTTAGTGATAAAAACATTTGAAATCTACTCTGTTAACAATTTTCAAGTGTATTATACATTATTATTAATTACAGTCACTGTGCTGTACAATATACCTCCAGAACTTATTTCTCCTCTATAACTGAAATTTTCTACCGCTTGACCAACATCTCCCCATTCCCTTCCCTCTCGCAAAGCTCCTGGAAACCACCATTCTATTTTCTACTTCTATGAACTCAACATTTTTAGATACATGTAAGGGAGATGATATTGTATGTGTCTTTTTGTTTCTGGTGTATTTCACTTTACATAATGTCCTTCATGTTCATCTATGTTAACACAAATAACAGAATTGTCTTCTTTAAGGAGTCTGAATAGTATTTTGTTGTGCATATATACCATGTTTTCTTTATACATTCATGGAGACAGGTTGATTCCATATTTTAGATATTATGACTAATGCTACCGTGAATATGGAGTGGGCAGGGACAGATGCTCATTCAACATACTGATTTCATTTCCTTTGGAAATATACTCAGTAGTGAGTGGGATTGCTAGATCATATGGAAATTCTGTTTTAAAATTTTTAAGGAATCTCCACGCTGTTTCAAAATGGAGAGTTCTTTCTTGAAGGTTGGTTGCTATCACAGGTTCTTTGGACTCTTGGGTTTTTATTGTTCTCTGCCTCAGTTGTTTTTTCTTTAATGTGACACTGCTGAGGAGCAACTGGTAGCATTCTTAGGAAGTCTACTGCTCTCTCTTAATGAGGCTGGCATAACTTGGGATCTTTTCTCCTTTGTCTTGGTCAGGACTTATTGATTTTTTTCTAGATATTTGGTCCTACCTTGGCTTTCAGTATGCTGTGACATTCTCTGGTGAGATCCCTAGAGAGATCTCAACTAACTTTTACATACTCTCAGGGGGACCCCATGGAAAGCCGTGAATTGATTATATATGGAATGTATTATCATGGCAAGAAAAATAGTTGAAAAATAAACTATCTACTAAAGGTGACTCAGGTAATATACAATACGTTAGAGTTATATTTTGTACTTTATTTTTAGTGCAAGCCTGTTCCAAATGCTACATGAGATGTATTTATACCAAACAAACAAACAAACAAACAAAACAGGACTAGTGGCTTCCAGCTCTGACTGAAGTGGTTTTCAACTCTGCAGCTGTCTCCAGCTGTCTCCAGCTCTGTAGCAGTTTCCATCTCTGACTCTAGCAGTTGTCAGCTCAGACTAACTCCAGTAGTTTCCAGCTCTTATCAACTGAGTTCTTTCCAGCTACAGCCAGGAAAAAAGCACTAAGTGAGGGAGAGAGGATCCAAGATGGCCGAATAGCAGCAGCTCTGGATTGCATTTCCCAGTGAAAACGCAGAGGGTGAGTGATCACATTTCCAAACGAATTTTTACTTCCCACAGACCAGGAGATTCCTGGGCAAAAAATTGCCATGAGTCTCCAGCACAGCTGTTTCAGCTGGCACAGTGGGTCTCTGCACAAAAACTCACACAAATCTTGGTGCCATTTCAACTGGTGACTGGAACGCCTGAGAGACAGAGTCGCCTGTTCAACTGAAAAAAAAGGGGCTGAAACAGGGAGCCAGGTATCTGGCTCAGCTGGTCCCACCCCCACAAAGCCCAGCAATCTGAAACACTCTGGACTGAGAGTTTCACAGCCAGCATAGTTGGACCTGCGATGGTCCAGCTCTGTCAGGGGAGAAGGGCATCCACCATTACCGAGGCAGTCCACCACTACTGAGGCAGTCTGCCATTACTAAAGTAGACCGCCATTACCGAGACAGTTCTAACTATACCCCTATAAACAAAACTGCAAGGAAGTTCACACAGCAGCTGGACAGAGCCCACGGCAGCTCAGCAATGCCTATGCTGGCAGACTGTAACTAGGCTACCTGCATACTAGGCAGGGCATCTCTGAAAAAAGGCAGCAGAATGACAGAAACTTATAAATAAACCCCCACCTTCCCGGGACAGAGCACCTGGGAAAAAAAGGCAGTTATGAGTTCTACTGCAGCAGACATGAATATACCTGCCCAGGAGCTCTGAACAGAACAATGGAGCTCACAGTTCAGCACTTGAGCTCCTATAACAGACAGACTGTCTCCTCAAGCAGCTCCCCGACTCCCTTATAACCAAAGAGATACCTCATAAAGGAGAGCTCAGGCTGACATCTGGCGGGTATCCTTCTGGGACAAAGATAACAGAAGAAGAAACTGGCAGCAATCCTTACTGTTCTGCAGCCACTGCAGGTGATCCCCAGGCAAGCAGGGTCTGGAGTGGACGTCCAGCAGTCCTACAGCAGAGGGAGCTGACTGTTAGAAGGAAAACTAAGAAACAGAAAGAAATAACTTCATCAGCAACAAAAAGGACGTCCTCTCAGAGACCCCATCTGAAAGTCACCAACCACAAAGACCACAGGTAGATAAATCCACAAAGATGGGAAGAAACCAGTGCAAAAAGGATGAAAATACCCAAAACCAGAATACCTCTCCTCCTCCAAGGGATCACAACTCCTCACCAGCAAGGGAGCAAGGCTGAATGGAGAATGAGTCTGATGAATTGACAGAAACAGGCTTCAGAAGGTGTGTAATAACAAACTTCTTTGAGCTGAAAGATAATGTACTAACCCAATGCAAAGAAACTAAGAACCTTGAAAAAAGGTTTGACAAAATGCTAATGAGAATAAACAGCTTAGAGAGGAATATAAATGAATTGATGGAGCTGAAAAACACAACACGAGAACTTCGCAAAGCATACACAAGTTTCAATAGCCAAATCAACCAAGCAGAAGAAAGGATATCAGTGACTGAAGATCAACTCAACGAAATAAAACAAGCAGGCAAGATTAGAGAAAAAAGAGCAAAAAGAAATGAACAAAGCCTCCAAGAAATATGGGATTATGTGAAAAGACCTAATCTGTGTTTGATAGATATACCTGAATGTGACTAAGAGAATGAATCCAAACTGGAAAACACTCTTCAGGATATTATCCAGCAGAACTTCCCAAACCTAGCAAGGCAGGCCAACATTCAAGTCCAGGAAATACAGAGAACACCACAAAGATATTCCTCAAGAAGAGCAACCCCAAGGCACATAATCGTCAGATTCACCAGTGTTGAAATGAAGGAGAAAATGCTAAGTACAGCCACAGAGAAAGATCGGGTTACCCACAAAGGGAAGCCCATCAGACTCACAGCAGATCTCTCAGCAGAAACCCTACAAGCCAGAAGAGAGTGGGGTCCAATATTCAGCATCCTTAAAGAAAAGAACTTTCAACCTAGAATTTCATATCCAGCCAAACTAAGCTTCATAGGCAAAGCCTTTATGAACAAGCAATTGCTCAGAGATTTCATCACCAACAAGCCTTCTTTACAAGAGCTCTTGAAAGAAGCACTAAACATAGAAAGGAATAACCAGTACCAGCCACTCCAAAAATGTACCAAATGGTAAAAAGCATCAACACAATACAGAAACTGGGTCAACTAATGGGCAAAACAACCAGCTAGTGTCAAAATGCCAGGATCAAATTCACACATAACAATATTAACCTTAAATGTAAACAGGTTAAATGCCCCAATCAAAAGACACAGACTGGCAAATTGGATAAAAAGTCAAAACCCATTGGTGTGCTGAATCCAGGAAACACATCTCACATGCAGGGATACACATAGGCTCAAAATAAAGGGATGGAGGAAGATCTACCAAGCAAATGGATAGCAAATAAAAGCAGGAGTTACAATCCTGACTTTAAACCAACAAAGATCAAAAGAGACAAAGAAGGGTATAACATAATGGTAAAAGGATCAGTTCAACAAGAAGAGCTAATGATCCTAAATATATATGCACCCAATACAGGAGCACCCAGATACATAAAGCAAGTTCTTAATGACCTACAAAGAGA
>CAUYLG010042794.1:0-11345 GCA_963573385.1 Cacajao melanocephalus
GTAGAACAAGAATCCTGTTCTCTCTCCCTCTTTTTCTTCCTCTTTCTTTCTCTCGTACATTCTTTTTTTTTCTTTCTTTCACTCTCACTTTCTTTCCTCTCTTTTCCTTACTTTCAAAAAAAAAAAAAAAAAAAAAAAAAAAGTTTTTCAACATTTACTTTCACCTCTTAAATGAGGTTCCCCAAATAAGCACATTAGCCTTTCTTTACACAGAATACATGAGACTGTGATTACGTGTTTTGTTTTTTCTTAGCACCTTGCAGTTTTCTGCCACCTCATTTATTATAGTTGTAGTTAAATATATATTATATAAATTATTTTTTTAAATGTTAGTGTCTTGTATTGAACTGAAAGCTTTATGAAGGAAAAAAATAACTGTGTGGTCTTATTCACCAGTTACCTCTGGCCCCCTTTACAGTAATTAGTACCCAGGAGTTATTAATCCTTGTGGATTAAGTGATAATTCCATTCTCTGAATGTGAATTGAAGGAAGAAAATCAGTGAGCATTACCCACCTGGAATGGGGGGATGACATCTGTATAGCAAATGGGAAATATTTTCTGGGTCCAGACAAGCAATTGTGGTCCTCCAAAGAACAGAATTGCTTCTCTATTTTCTTTTTCCTTCTTGTATTTCTCAAGGTGTAGTTTGAGCTGCTTTAACAAATTGTCACAGACTGGGTAGTTTAAACGACAGAAATGTATTTCCCATAGTTGTGGAGGCTGGAAGTCCAAGATAAAGGTGCCGGCAGATCTGGTGTCTGTTGCAGGCCGTTTTCCTGGTTTGCAAATGCCCATCTTCTCACTGTGGCCTCACATGGCAGAGAGCAGAGACAAAGAGCAACTTCTCCTGTGTCTTGTTATAAGGGCCTAATCTAATTCATTAGTGCTCCACCTTCATTGATGAATTAACTCCCAAATTCCCCACCTCCTAATACCAGCACATTGGGGGTTAGGATTTCAATATATGAAATTTGGGAGGACACAAATATGCAGTGCATAACATACCCAACACAAGAGAGTCCATCAGGATGTCTGGGCCCTTTATAGATAGGCCAGTTCTCCTGACAGAACTCACGCACATTTTCTCAGCCCAATTTTGATGGTGCTCATGGATTTGGTAAGACATGGTCCAAAGCGTTTTCAGGAAGATACAACATATCTGATAATATGGATGTGTTCCCAAGTAGATATTTTAATTTCAGGACCATATTTAACTGTGAACTGTAGCTTCCTCAGTGACAAAAGGTAGTTCATACAACTTGACAAAATCAGCCATAAAGAATCAAACTCCTGGTGCATACACATTCTACTATTACATGATTCTCTTCGAGGAAGGATCTGTTTTCTTGTTTCTGTATCTCCATGGCCTGAAACAGTATGTAATATATGCTGGCACTTCAGACATTTGTTGAATGAATGAATGAATTGCTCAAACATAAGCTGATAACCCATATTGCAAGTATATATGGGAAACAAATTGAGTGTCTGTTCCAGATATGTTTCATTTAGTAACTTATTTATTTCATACAACATTCTTATTGAAATGTAGCCCTTATTCACAGATAAAAATTCTGACCAAATCTGTCTTTTATTAAGTACAATGCAGAGCTGGTCCCAGACTTCACAGAGTGCAAGAGACAATTACAGTGCTGCCTGGGGAAGTCTAATGTAGAAATTATATTGAGAAACTCTCTGTAAAAGAATATAGGAGTCCATGAAAGAACACTTAAAATCTCCATGAACAAGATAAAATTTTTGAAAGAAGTAATTTTATTCTGAAACAAAAATAATGAGAAGCAAATACTCGGATAACAAGCAGTAGATAAGCTTTCCGGAAAGAGAAAACAGCTAATGTGGACGCTTGTATTAGATGTTTGTTTGGCACACCTGAGAAAGACATAGAATGTTAATGGGGCCCGAAGGTTGAGCTTATGTGAGGAGCTATGCAAGATTAGGCTGGCAGGGACAGGACCCACAGCTGTCCCATCATCCTAATGTCCAGAAGAACTATTACAAGCTTTTGAGCCAGGGAAGTACAAATATATATATATATATATATATATATATATATATATATATATATATATTTAATTTTCACAGAATTATATTCAATTATAACATTGAAAATGGGTTGAGGAAGGGTACAACTGTAAGAAGTAAGTGAGGACCAGACAGAAAGCATTCCTCAGTAAGAAATAATGGTGGTCCACAATAAAGAAGGTAAATCATCTGGGATAGGAGATAGAGATGTATTTTGGAATATTCAGAAAAAAATCAACATCTTGTGTGGTGGTATTATTATATCTAATTTATAGATACAAGTTTCTAAGGTTAATGGAGGGAAAATGATGTGTCCTAGAACACATCAAGGGAATTCCAAGACCAGGTAGTACCCAGAGCTTTACCCTTCTCACCATGTGAAACCATCTCCCAGTGGCCTGCTGATCCAAGACCTGTGAAGACTGTCATCTCCAACAGATACCTCTATTATCCACAACACAAGCTAAGCTTAAGTCTTCTCTGTAGGGCAATCACACCGCCTTCTGTTTCTTCCCCCTAAATACTGGCTGTTGTGCAAAGCACTTCAAATTATTAAATGCAAATTATCTTAGAAAATCAATTTCAGAATGCTTAGCCAGAGACTTTATTAAGCAGTTATTGATTGAAAGCAGAAAAGTTAACATGCAAATCAAATCTAGATTCCCAGAGTCTCTCTCACACTATTCTCTAATACAGATAGAATGCTCCTACTTAAAAAACAAACAAAATTCCTCCTTGTTGGCATCTCAGAAGCAAGCACCTCTTTGCTTATTTGCTTCTCTCCTTGACAAAAATAAACAAATCTTTAAAGGCATAATGAGTCAGGACATTCTCTCTGTGGTAAATAAGTGGCTCCAAGGGACTCCAGAAGGCCCCTGTTGAGGGTCATTACCTTTTTTGGGCCCTCTGGGAAGCATTCAGTAAATAATTGCTTCCCCACCTTACATGGACACCCCGGTGTTCCAAGCATGGGCCAGGGCCAGAGAGTAACTTCTGAACTGGGAGGATTTGGCTGATTAACTTTCCATTAAACGCTTCCCAACTCCATGCTGAAACTTCAGGGATCAAGCTGAGAGCTGAGAAAAAGAGTAACAATTTGAATGCTTCACTGGTAATTAACATCACCAGGTGACAAATCAATACTACCTGGCTGTTCCCATAAACAATGATAACAGGGAGGACTAGACTTCCAGCCCTTAGCCTCTTGGTTATTTTTCTGTGGCTCCTATTGCTATAAAGACAAAAGGTGAAAAAGGGCCGGGTGTGATTTCTTCAGCTGTAGGTAGTATTGAGGTCTAAAAATGCAAACAGATATTTCAAGGAAACGAGTTTTGGCTGAAAAGTAAATAAGCTATAACCTGGAATGTTGAACAAACGTGAATTTAGGTGAGTGGTTTTTCAATTTTAACTTATAGAAGAATTAACTAGATGATTTATTTATAAAGTAGATTTCAGAAATTAACTTTCAGGAGTATTTATAAGTTTTCCAGGTGATTTTGGTGTAGGTATGTAGGATACAATAAATTCCTCTTCAAAGATGTTAGCCTGTAAATTGTTAAACACAGTGAGTTCTGAGATCATCTCCAAAGAATCAATGTATCAGCAAGTTCAGCTCTCCTATTCTTTGTCTCCATTTTAAAGTTTAACTTCCTGGTTCACTCCCTTACCCCTAGTTTTAGTAAACAACTTTCCCACCACTTCTAATCAGTAGTTCACATCTGTTCCTCTGGTAACCTGCTTTAACCTGAGTCACCTTTAGTTTCCTGTTCCATAACCATCCTTCTCGCCAAACTGCTCATCCTGCACTCTGGCTCATACCCCTGCTCCCTTTAAAATAGCCAATTGGAATTAGCTTAGATCATGCGGTCCATCCCTAGCCAATAGGGGAATGGCACAGCAGTAAGGGCTACCTGTATCAGGGATAAGAACCCCTTCTTCTCTCTTGTTCTGGTGTGCACTTGCCATTGCTCCATCTGTGAGATGCATCCTTCTATGGAAGTTTGAGGAGAAAATTTATATATGAGTGGTACTTCTTTTGCGGTACTGAAAACTTACATATAACAGGTAGGTCACAAATTATACTTGAAGAATCATGTTAAATACATTTCATTTTTTAGGTAGCTTTATCCAAACAACTTAACAAGTATGTGTTTCCTAACAACTTAATAGCTCTCTGAAAAAAACAATGCATATAATTTCCAAGAAAAATTAATGTTCTTCTTTCTTAAATTACCATAAGTGGTGCTTGATAATGGGAAGTATGCATGTATGGGGCACTGCTCACCTTTTAAAAGCTTGCAATCAGGTCAGACACTGCCCTCCTCATTTCCTGTTTCACACTGAAACATGGGCTTTCATCTTTAACCCAGCAACTGCTGGAAACCCAGCTTCCCAAAGATATGATAGCGTTGAAACTAATGTAAAGCAAACTAGCAATTCACCCTGTGCCTGATGGAAATGGAGTATCACTTGGTTTTCCTAACAAGTTGCAATGTCCCAATGTGCCCCTGACAATTTGGTGTAGCACCTCAGTGTGCCTCAGCACACACCTTGGGAATCATGGGTGGAAGCAGCAGTAAAATGGGGGAGATTAGATGGGCTCTGGCCCTCAGGGCATATGTTAATCAGTGTTGGTAACCCTCAACATGGGCACCGAGGAAGGAGAGCTGTGCAGATCCCATGTGCAATTAGTACTTGAAGTATAACTTACTGCTTACTTATATCTAGCTTACATATATAATCATATTAGTTGCATACCATATAATCTTATATCTAGCTTACATATATAACCATACTTAGTTTTACATAATCTTTCCATATAATCATGTAATGGATTGTAGTCAGAGCTGTACCCACACATTTAGTGCTAATTTATATAATCTTTCTATATAATCATATAGTAGTGTAGTAGGTGGAATGCCTAGAGCAGTCACAGAGCAGAAGCAAGTACATGGGAAAAACAGCCAGGCCAGGAAAAGAACCAGTGACCCAGGTGGTAGCACCCCTGCCTGAAAGGGCACATGCTATATGGCAGGTCAGGGCCTAGACGGCAGCAGTCAGTACCCACTGCATGGCCGGCTTTGAGCAAGAGTTATTCCTCCTGAAAAGGAGTGGCAGTACCTTGCATCCAGTTCTTGCAGAAGTACTGGATCTTGAGATCCCGTGAACCACCAAGGGAGAAGAACCCCTCTGGTGTAATCATGCCATGGCAGCTGTACACCCTGTCAGCTTTTTCTCACTACTGGGCTGGCTCAAATCATCCTCCTATAAATTATCTTAGAGAAGGGCACACTGTGTCAGCTCTCACTGCATTGGTTTACAGCATCTTTCTATAGGAATCCTTTGAAGTCTCCAGGCCCCAGGTAAGAAGTGTTGTACACAGCACTTGTTGCACACAGCTCACCTCCTTGCCCGTGACCTAATGGGGATGGACCCCCTTTTTGTACACTATCCTCTACGACTGCACACTGCACAGCCACCTACTGCACATGGCCCACCTCTCTGACTAGGTGACCTAATAGGATGGCCCCCTTGCTTGCTACTCACGTCATTATGTATGCCCTATCATTAAGCTTGTAGATGACCTCACTCACGACACTTCTCCTTGCCTTGTACCTAATAAATACAGATTCTCTGGATGTTCGAGGCCTCACCTGTCTCCACTCATAGGTGGCATGGCCCCCTGAGCCCAGCTGCTCTTTTCCAGTCTTTTTGTGTCCTGTCTCTTTATTTCTCAGATCGTGTGACTCAGCGCAGCAATAGGGGACACTCCACGACCCTGTGAGGCTGTGGCCCTACAGATCAGCAGATAATGGGCAGTTGAATGGAAGTTTGGGAATGACGTATTACCCATCCTTTTGGAAATAGATTATGTTTTTAAATTTCAGGGTAAATGGTCTCTAGCATTCTAACTTTAGGCTTCTCAGTAAGCCTAATTGGAAGAATTTGTTGCTAAATGGTATGGTTTTGTTAAGCCTAAAGAACTTTTAATTTAGAAATGCCATTTCTTTTCTGTATGCCTACTACTATGTCTAAGGAAAATAGTAAAATACATATGTTAGCGTATTTAATCTGCTCAACACATCTATGAAATATTGTTAGCCCCATTTTCTAGTTGAAGAAGCTAGTATTCAAATTGGCTAGAATACTTACCCAATATCCTACAGATAGTAAATGTGGCAGTGAGTCCTGGAACCCAGGTCTGACTCAAAAATCCAAGCTCTTTCATCTATAAGCCAGGGCTCCAATTTTGAGAGAGCTACCTCTCAGGTGGCCACCATGTAGATCTAGAAGGTTCAGTTTGAGATTCCAATAAATTCCAGGTACAGATAACTCCACTCTGACACCTAGATTTTTTTGTTTTGTTTTAGTTATGTCATTTGAGTAACTCATGTTATATTACCTTATCTCATTGGGACTTAGTTTCCTTATCTACTTACGTTTACATTAAATAATGCTATCTGTGTTATTCTAATGTTAACTCAGTTTGCTTAAACTCATCAGTTTTTAACTGAACCTTAAAAATGTCATATATGGATTAGAAATTCTATACCTACAGATACTAAAAACTCTGTGTGTGTGTGTGTGTGTGTGTGTGTGTGTGTGTGTGTGTGTGTGTTAGAGAGAGAGAGAGAGAGGGAGAGAGACACTGGAGACCAAAAGGAGATGCAGTTTCATTGTGCCAGGATCAATAATAATAAGTATATATTATACTTATAATAAGTATGTTATAACTTATGCTAAAATGACACCCTTCCTCATACCTTCTGTGCTTCTACTAATTTACCACACATACACACAAACACACACAGACACGCACACACACAGACACATACACACACGGAGTTTTTAGCATCTGGTGGGTAGAGAATTTCTAATCCATATATTTGTCACCCATAGTTTAGTGCTTGAGACATGTTTAAGGTTCAATCAAAATCCAATGATTTTAAGCAAACTAGGTTAACATTGGAATAACACAGATAGCATTATTTTATGTAAAGGTAAGTAGATAAGGAAACTAAGTCCCAAAGAGATAAGATGATAACATGATTTACTCAAATGACATCACTAAAAAGCCAAATAATTTTTTGAGAACTGTTTATAGCCAAATTTTTAAAAATTTGTTTTCAGAGTATTAATTATATGTAAGTGGTTGAAGGAATCATAGAACCCATAAAAACTCTTACCTAACCATAATGCTCCAACCTAATTAAAGATTAAAGAATCTAAAGAAACCTGGTGTTTAACACCACTAAAAAAACCAAAAGTACGGAATTACATATATTTTTAGGGCTTACAAATTATTAATAAAGAATATCTAAATCTAACTCTATATAGATGACATTTGTATAGATAATAACATAGATGTGCACACAGATATACATGTCCAGTTAGAAACTGTCAGTATTTTCTCTTCACATTCTGGGATTTCCCTAATATTTTAGTGATATTGATATGTCCATTTCCAAGGCAGAAAAAAGCAAGGGAAGCAATTCTTTTTTGTTTGTTTTTTTGTTAATTCTTTTGATTTTTGATTTTTTTTTTGTACTTTATGTTCTGGGATACATGTGCAGATCATGCAGGACTGTTGCATAGGTACATACATGGCAAGGTGGTTTGCTGCCTCCATCCCCCACAATTCTTTTAATTATTTTCTGTTAGCCTTCTGATCCAAACTACTAAAGCATGGTATTACCTTGAAGTATTTATTTATTCATGTGTGTGTGTGTGTGTGTGTGTGTAAAATATATATTTTATATATGTATTACATATATATTATATAATGTATATTAATGTGTATATTACATATCTATTAAATATGTATGTGTAATATATATTATATATTATATATTCATATATATTATATAATGTATATATAATATATTTTATATTCATATATAATATGTGTGTGTGTGTATATATATGTATATATACCACTGTTCAAATGAAATGTATATGTTGAACAGTGGTTTATAAAGACTGGGGATAAAGAGGAAGAAGCATTGATTTTCTTCTGGTAATTTTCATTTCAATTCCCATTTCATTCTTAAGCAGAAAAACATGAACATTAAGCTGAAAACATGAGCGACATGATTCTCTTTAGTGTTACAGAGGTTTACAGTTTAACATTTACTTGACTATGTTTATGCTCCATGGATAAATGGGTGAGTGTTTAACAGAGCACATACAGAGATTTAAAAAAAAATCTTATGGTATATTAAAGTCAGAAAAGGATAAAACATTTAATTACTGAGTGAAATTGATGATGTTTTGATGGCTGAGAGTGCGGTCTTCTACCTCTAAATTACATTAATTAGAAGGTGGTGGTCTTCAGCCCCTAGTACATGTTCAGCATGGTGCTTGGGGTAGGGGTTCAGTAGTAAACAAGAAAGATTCAATTTCTTGGTATTCGTGGCATCATTTAGTTTGATACAATCCTCACAGCAGCCTCTGTAGGTAGATCTTGTCTTCTCCATTTTGCAAGTGTGCAAACCAAATTCAAGGAGGTGAAGTAATTTGTCTATGATCATATATGTAGGAAGCGTTGGAGTCATAACATGAACTCAAGCCTTTTTGATTTCTAAGTCTAATTATTTTCACTAAACTGGATGCCTCCTAGTCCAGGCATATTGACAATAAACAACTAATTACTTATTAATTTCTTCTTAATAATTTCAACTTAGACTGGTTTCATAGACAATTTTATACTTTCTAGAAAACATAATTTTAACTTTGAATATAGTCTAATATTACATATGATAATGGTAATCACTCATTTCAGGAACCATAGGATTCCATAACTTTTTACAACTCTGAGGTTTATCACCATTGGGCTTACAAAAGTAATTATGAGGAATCACCATGTTGCATTTGTATCCCCATTTCAAACAATTAATGGCCTAGAGCGTTTGTCTGTTCTCACATTGCTATAAAGAACTGCCTGAGACTGGGTAATTTATAAAGGAGAAGGGGTTTAATTGACGCATAGTTTCACAGGCTGTATAGAAAGCATGGTTGGGGAGGCCTCAGGAAATTTACAATCATGGCGGAAGGTCAAGGGAAAGCAGGCAAGTCTCACTTGGCCGGAGAGGAAGAAAAAGAGAGAAAGGAAGGTGCTACACATTTTTAAATAACCAGAGCTCATAAGAACCCCCTTCTTATCATGAAAACAGCAAGGGGGAAATCTGCCCTCATGATCTGATCACCTTCCATTAGGCCTCTCCTCCAACACTGGGAATTACAATTCAACATGAGATTTTGGTGGGGACACAAATCCAAACTGAAGCAACTGTTTTTTCCAAATTCAGTCCCCTGATCGACTACTTCATCCTCATTGTGGAAGCTTGTTAAGAATGAAGATTCTGCCAGGCGCAGTGGCTCACACCTGTACTCCCAGCACTTTGGGAGGCCGAGGCAGGTGGCTCACAAGGTCAAGAGATTGAGACCATCCTGGCCAACATGATGAAACCCCGTCTCTACCAAAAAATACAAAAATTAGTTGGGTGTGGTGGCACATGCCTGTAGTCCCAGCTACTTGGGAGGCTGAGGCAGGAGAATTGCTTGAACTCAGGAGGCAGAGGTTGCAGTGAGCCAAGATCACGCCACTGCACGTCAGCCTGGCGCCTGGTGACAGAGCAAGACTCTGTCTCCAAAAAAAAAAAAAAAAAAAAAAAAAGAAAGAATGAAGATTCTGATTTCTGCACATTGATTTTGTGTCCTGAGACTCTGCTGAAGTTGCTTATCAGTTTAAGGAGATTTTGGGCTGAGATGATGGGGTCTTCTAAACATACGATAATGTCATCTTAAAACAGAGACAATTTGACTTCCTCATTTCCTAATTGAATACACTTTATTTCTTTTTCTTGACCAGTTGTTCTGACTAGAACTTCCAATACTATATATAATACAAGTGGTGAGAGAGGGCATCCTTGTCTAGTGCCAGATTTCAAAGGGAATGCTTCCAGTTTTTGCCCATTCAGTATGATATTGGCTATGGGTTTGTTGTAAATAGCTTTTACTATTTTGAGATACGTTCCATCAATACCTAGTTTATTACGCCAATAACAGACTTAAAGAGAGCCAAATAAAGAATGAACTACCATTCACAATTGCTACAAAGAGAATAAAATACCTAGGAATACAACTAATAAAGGATGTAAAGGACCTCTTCAAGGAGAAGTACAAACCACTGCTCAAGGAAATAAGAGAGGACACAAACAGATGGAAAAACACCCATGCTCCTGGTTAGGAAGAATCAATATCGTGAAAATAGCAATACTGCCAAAAGTAATTTATAGATTCAACACTGTCCCCATCAAGCTGCCTATGACCGTCTTCACGGAACTGGAAAAAAAACACCTTAAACTTCATATGGAACCAAAAGAGAGCCCGCATAGCCAGGACAATCCTAAGCAAAAAGAACAATGCTGGAGGCGTCACACTATCTGACTTCAAACTATACTACAAGTCTACAGTAATCAAAACAACTTGGTACTGGCACCAAAACAGAGATATAGACCAACGGAGCAGAACAGAGGCCTCGGAGGCAATGCCACACATCTGCATCCATCTGATCTTTGATAAACCTGATAAAAACAAGCAAAGCGGAAAGGATTCCCTGTTTAATAAATGGTGTTGGGAAAACTAGCTAGCCATATGCAGAAAGCAGAAACGGGACCCCTTCCTGACACCTTACACTAAAATTAACTTCAGATGGATTAAAGACTTAAACATAAGCCCTAACACCATAAAAACCCTAGAAGAAAACCTAGGCAAAACCACTCAGGACATAGGTATAGGCAAGGACTTCATGACTAAAACACCAAAAGCATTGGCAACAAAAGCCAAAATAGACAAATGGGATCTAATGAAACTCCAGAGCTTCTGTACAGCAAAAGAAACAATCATTAGAGTTAACCAGCAACCAACAGAATGGGAAAAAAACATTTTGCAATCTACCCATCTGACAAAGGGCTAATATGCAGAATCTACAAAGAACTAAAACAGACTTAAAAGAAAAAAACAAACAAACCCATTCAAAAGTGGGCAAAGGACATGAACAGACACTCTTCAAAAGGAGACATATATGAGGCCAACAAACATATGAAAAAATGCTCATCATCACTGGTCATTAGAGAAATGCAAATTAAAACCACATTGAGATACTATCTCACGCCAGTTAGAATGGTGATCATTAAAAAATCTGGAGACAACAGATGCTGGAGAGGATGTGGAGAAATAGGAACACTTTTACACTGTTGGTGGGAGTGTAAATTAGTTCAACCATTGTGGAAGACAGTGTGG
>CAUYLG010042795.1:0-18707 GCA_963573385.1 Cacajao melanocephalus
GGGAGGCTGGGGTTTCTAGTTCACGTAGTTCTTGAGAAAGATGAAGAAAAGCTGAGGGCTCTTCCTGCCCATAAAGAAACAACTCACAATCATGTTGTAACTCATGACTCAGCTGGAACAATTGGGGAAAACTTTGAGAACAAGTACTGCAATAATCAGCTTATTATGATTTACAATAGCAATAAGCCTTCAAAACTGCCAGCTGCCAAAACGCTTGCCTTTTACTGGAAGCGGCCGCCCATATCCTCCCTCCTCCTTCCTCCCTGGTGGGGCTTCACAGGCCTGACATCACAGCAAACCCTCCTCAACTAGTGACAACAGAAAGGTCACTTACTGAAACCCAAGTCCCTGCAGTTTGCCAGACCAGAGTCAGCTCCAGATTCCAACCTGTGGCTTTTAAAGGAGTAGGACGTGCTCTGACGTAAGGCTTCACCTTAACTCAAGCCCCCTGCAGTGGTCCTTTCCGTCATCCTTACTGGACCCATTTGGTCTCTCAGCCTACCTCAAATTTGTTCTGATCAGTGAGGGGGTGATGATGAGGAGGAGGTGCAGCTGGACTGAATGAAAGCTCCATCCTGCAGAAACCCGGGCACTAATTGAGGAGCTCCCCTGCTGCTGCTGGTAGGACGCTTCCCCAGGCTCACCATCTTGGGGATATCCTGGTCAGTTCTGCGGCCGTATGATGTGGTGGATGACAATATGGTCAGGCTCCCTGGTTTTGTCCTAAGCCTCCTGGTCTCTGGCTTTGTGTGGGAACATGGGCAAGTCCATGGTCTAAAGTCTTGTTACCTTGAAGATGGGCAGAACAATATCCACTTACAGAGCATCACACGTGCCCTCTTAATTTCCTTAGTGACCTGAGAAGGAATTGTTGCTAAAACCCAGCGCCTGTTAACCACAGGTACCGTGGTGGCCTCAGGTCCTGAGGGGCTCTGAAGGGGCCTCCGGAGTCAGTGCACTGCCCCCACGTGGTCCCTCCCAGTGCTCAGTTTGGTGATCACCTTGCATCTTCACTTGTAAATGAAGGAGGCAGCTTCCTGGGTTCATGTGGTTTTTAAGTGAAAGTGTGCACAGTGGAAAAGAAGAAGGTTTGTAACTGTAAGGGATAGCTGGAAGACGCAGCGCTCGGTCCTTGGCTGGGGAATGGGTGGAGAAGGCTGAGTCAGAGGGCAGCTGGACGGGCTGAGGGAGGCCAAGGACAGAATTGCCCGGCCTGGAGGGCAGGTCCACCTCAGCATTGGGCTCAGTACTCCAGAGCCTATGTGACAAGAGAGCTACCTCATGGAAAGCCACAGCTTGCTCTGTGGGGAGACTAAGCCCCAGCAGGAAGGCCCAGCAGGTACCGGAACCGTCTGGGGGAGACATTGCTGGAAGCAAGCAGTTATGGGACAGGACATTTTCCTTGACCCAGGTCTCACTATACTCCTTTGGGCTAGCTCTGCTTCAGGAACTGGACCCGCACAATTAACCAGGAGGGTAAGACCCCTCTTCCCTTGGAGTTGATACTCTAGCTGGAGTGGGGGGAGGGGGCAGGCCCTAGAGAAGCAAACAGATGACAAACCTCACATGAGTGCCAGGGAGAAAACAGCGAGACGGAGAGGGATGAGGTAGTGAAAAACCTGCATCTGGTCAAACTGCAACCTCTATTGAGACGGCCGAGCCCTGGCGATGAGGATGGGTGGTCAGGAAGGCACGTGGGGCAGCGGGAGCATGCCAGGGATGGCTGCACAGACTTGGATTTGAACCTGGGCTCCGTCTCTTCCCAGCTGGTGTTCTCGGGCGCCTTCTCTCTCTCTGTCCAAGCCTCAACTACAAACAGATACTAACAGCTCCTCACCAGGCTGGGCGGGGACAAGTGAGGTCCCCAAGATGCACACTGGGTGGGCTGGGCAGCTGTCATGATGTGAGGGTGGCACTGGGGCCCACAGTGTTTTGGGATCAGCTCCCACTCTCTGAAGCCAAGACCGAGGGCCCCTGAGCAGATGTGGTTCTAGAATCGTCCTGCAGAGGGCAGCAGGCTTCCATAAAAATCAGCCTGTCCAGCACCCAACACCTAAACTCAACCCAGAGGCGGTTCCGGGCCACTCCCTGGCCCCAGTGGGCCCCTCACCTTGGAGCCCACAACAGAGCCCTCCACATCCCAGGAGATGTGAAGTCACACGTGATCTCTGCAGGAAGAGAGGAGCAGAGGAGAGAGGCAGAGGCTGCAGGGAGAGGCAGCCCCACCGCCCTCCCTGAGCAGGGGACACGAGGGGTTGGTGCTGCTGGCTCCAGCCCAGCCTCCTTCATCCCTGCCTCCAGCTTTTGTGCACGGACGCACAGGGTTCTGCTCCTCAGTTCAGCCTGTCTTCCCTCCCACCTGCAAGGGGACCGTTCTGAACCACAAGGCCCCTGTCATCACCTGGCTGCTCTCGGTGACCTTCACCTTAATGTTCCCGTGCCCCAGTTTGGGTCTGGGTCCTCTGTGACCTACCCCTGCAGGCCACTCCAACCTTCTTCAGTCAGCTGACTGCAGCCAGCCCCAGCTGCTGTCTCTGCCTCAGGTGGAGGAGGTCAGCTCTGCCTCCCAGCTGCGGCCCCTTTCTCCCTCCTCCATCACCTCTACCTTCCTGCAGAACACCTGGTCATCTTCAAGAATCCATTCCGGCCATCTCTGGCTCAGCTGTTCTGCCTCTATTCCTGCTGGAGTCTTCCCTGTGCCCACAGACACCGTCAGAACTCCTGGCGCATTCTGGGGTCCTCACCTGACCAAGACTCCCTCGGGAGGACCAGATCCTGCTCCTCTCTAGCTCGGCCTCCTGCCTACACAGGTACAGGGCCTGGGAAATGTGTTTGAGGGTGAAGGCAATACCAGGTCCTCTAGGCTCATCCCTCACTGTCCCTGGGTGCCTGGTCCCTGGCTGAACAGTGGCCTGGAGGGAGCTGCAGCACTTGGTGCCCTCTCTTGTGGGGCCAAAGGGGGTGCCACCTTCCCTGGGGGCTGACAGGCTGGGAGTTCAGCCAGACTTCAGGTCCCTGCTCCTCAGGCCTCCTAGACCAAGGGGTATATTGAAAGCAGACAAGAGCCAGGCCCCAGCTTAGAGAGGCTTCCTAAGACTCCCTGCTGGGCCTGACGTGGACCCTTTATTGGCTGGACTGTGGGAAGAGCCGGAGGAGCTTCAGGGAGCTGGGTTGGAGCAGCGATGGGGCTTCAAGGCATTGGGGCAAGCAGTACCTCGGGGCATTTGTTATCATCCTGGTGTTATTTCAGTATTTGAGCATCTAGATGACTCAGGGTCATGTCCCCAGCTGCCTCAGATCAGGCCCAAGCTCTCCGTACTGGGGAGAGGGAAGGAGCTGGGAAGGTCTGGGCGGCAGCAGCAGTCGGGGGCGTGCAGCTCGCGCAACAGGGACTCGAGGCCCAGCATGGAGACCCAGGGCCCTCTCTGCAGACAGGCTGAGCATGGGCTCTAGAGATAGCTCACCTTCAAATCAGGTAGCGTCCCTGGCTGCTGTGTTCCGGCCCAGGTGGTTAACCTTACAGGGCCTCAGTGTCTGCACTTGAAATCCTGGGGAATAGTGTCAATTTCCTGAGGAGAGAACAGAGCGTGGCTCACGCTAGTACCCAGGAGGGTGAACCCTCATTCCTGTGGCCCTCAAGGCTATCTGCATCCTCAGCGAGGGCCCGCTAATGCCTGGTGCTCTGGCCTTCCCTGGACCAGGAGAGGCAGGCAGTGACTCCTCGATGGTCTCCCGGTAATCCAGTGGAGTGGAATTCATCTCATTTTTCAGATGAGGATCCTGAGGCCCAGACATGTCAGATAACTTGCCTAAGGTCACACAGCTAGGATTTGGTGGATCTGCTAAAATTGTATTGACAGCTTGTGAAAGACAGTAAGACTTTATTTAAGGTGGTGGGCAGCGTCTGACTGGGACCACAGCAGCTGAGGAGAGAGATTGGGCTCACTCTGAATTCAGTAATGGCAAGTGGGAATTGATGGCCATAGAGCAGGCTGGGCTCAGTGGATGGGAAACCTCTTCAGAGGACACATCTGGGGGGATTCTGGCTAAACGGACTTGATGGGATTCTTTTTTTTTTCTGTTATTATTATTATTATACATTAAGGGGTACGTGTCCAGAACGTGCAGGTTTGTTACATAGGTATACACGTGATGGTAATTGGCTGCATCTATCACCCCATCTACATTAGATATTTCTCCTAATGCTATCCTTCCCCTAAACCCCCACCACCTACTAGCCCTCCCCTAGCTCTCCCCTGCTCCCCACAGGCCCTGTTGTGTGACGTTCCCCTCCTTGTGTCCATGCATTCTCACTGTTCAATGCCCATTTATGAGTGAGAACATTTGGTGTTTGATTTTCTGTTCTTGTGTCAGTTTGCTGAGAATGATGGTTTTCAGCTTCATGCATGTCCCTGCAAATGACAATAACTCATTGTTTTTCATGGCTGCATAGTATTCCATGACGTATATGTGCATTTTCTTATCCAGGTTATCTTTGTCCAGAGTATCATTGATGGGCATTTGGGTTGGTTCCAAGTCTTTGCTACTGGGAACAGTGCCACAATAAATATACGTGTGCATGTGCCTTTATAACAGAATAATTTATAATCTTTTGGGTATATACCCAGTAGTGGGATTGCTGCTTCCAATGGTATTTCTAGTTCTAGATACTTGAGGAATAACCACACTGTCTTCCACAATGGTTGAACTAATTTACACTCCCACCAACAGTGTAAAAGCATTCCTATTTCTCCACATCCTCTTCAGCATCTCGTGTCTCCTGGTTTTTTAATGATCACCATTCTAACTGGTGTGAAGTGGAATCTCAGCGTGGATTTGATTTGAATTTCTCTAATGTACATGTCTCCTTTTGAGAAGTTTCTGTTCATAACGTTTGCCCACTTTTTCATGGGTTATTTTTTCTCTTGCAAATTTGTTATTTGTAGATTCTGGATATTAGCACTTTGTCAGATGGGTAGATTGCAAAAAAAATTTTTTTCCCATTCTTTTGGTTGCTGGTTCACTCTAATGATAGTTTCTTTTGCTTTGCAGAAGCTCTTTAGTTTAATTAGATCCCATTTGTCTATTTTGGCTTTTGTTGCCATTGCTTTTGGTGTTTTAGTCATGAAGTCCTTGCCTATGCTTATGTCCTGAATGGTTTTGCCTAGGTTTTCTACAAGGGTTTTTATGGCGTTAGGTCTTATGTTTAAATCTTTAATCCATCTGGAGTCAATTTTTCTATAAGGTGTAGGGAAGATATCCAGTTTCATCGCTCCACATATGGCTGGCCAGTTCTCCCAACATCATCTATTAAATAGGGACTCATTTCCTCATTGCTTGTTTTTGTCAGGTATGTAAAAGATCAGATGGTTGTAGATCTGTGGCATTACTTCTGAGGCCTCTGTGGTGTTCCGTTGAGCTATATCACTGCTTTGGTACCAGTACGATGATCTTTTGATTACTGTAGCCTTGAAGTATAGTATGAAGTCAGGTATATAGAAGTATATGGAGAGTGTGTATACTTTTTATAACAGTATATAGAGAGTGTGCATATTTTATATAAAAGAGTACACACAGAGGGCATATATCTTTTATAACAGAGAATAGAGTGTGTATATTTTTAATAACAGTACAGACGGAGTGCTTATATGTTTTATAACAGAGTATATAGAGTGTGTGTATATTTTTTATAACAGAGTAGAGAAGGAGTGTGCATATTTGTTATAAGAGTACAGAGAGGGTGTGCATATTTTTCATAAAGATTATGTAAAGAGTGTGTATATTTTTTATAACACAGTATACAGACAGTGTGTATCTTTATTATAACAGAGTATACAGAGTGTGAATATTTTTTATAAAAGAATATACAGAGAGTGTGCACACCTGTTATATAAGAGTATACAGAGAGTGTGTATATTTCTTATAACAGAGTATAAAGACAGTGTGCATAATTTTTATAACAGTATAGAAAGGGTATATTTTTTAAAACATAGTATAGAGAGAGAATTTATATTTTTTAAAAGAGTATATAGAGACTGAGTATATGTGTTATAACAGAGTACACATAGAGTGTGTATATTTTTTATAACAGAGTATACAGAGAGTGTGTATAATTTTTATAACAGAGTATACAGAGAATGTGTATATTTGTTATAACAGAGTATACAGAGAGTGAGTATATTTTTTATAACTGAGTATAGAGATGGTGTGTGTATATATATTATAACAAAGTATCATGAGAGTGTGCACATTTTTTATACAAGTGTATACAGAGAGCGTGTATATATTTTACACCAGACTACACAGAGTGTGTATATTTTTTATAACAGAGTATAGAGGGGGGTGTATATTTTTTATAACAGGGTATACAGAGAGTGTGTATATATTTTGTAACACATTATACAGAGATTGTGTATATCTTTTATAAAACACTATCCAGAGAGTGTGTATACTTTTTATAACAGAGTATACAGGGAGTGTGTATTTTTTTATAACAGTATACAGAGAGTGTGTATATTTTTTATAACAGAGTATATGGAGAATGTGTATATTTTTTATAACAGTATCGACAGAACGTGTATACGTTTTATAACAGTATACAGAGAGTGTGTGTATATTTTAAAACAGAGTACCTAGAGAGTGCATAATTTTTACACCAGTGTATAGCAAGAGTGTGTATATTTTTTTAACAGACTATACAGAGAGTGTGTATGCTTTTTATAAAAGAGTATAAAGTGTGCATATTTTTACAACACAGTATACAGAGAGTGTGTATATTTTTTATAACACAGTGTACAGAAAGTGGGTATATTTTTAATAACAGAGTATGCAGTGGTTGTGTATTTTTTATGAGAGTATATAGAGAATAAGTATATTTTTATAACAGAGTATCGATAAAGTGTGTATACTTTTTATAACAGAGCGTAAAGAGTCAGTATATTTTTATAACAGATTATAGTGAGAGTGTGTATATTTTTTATAACAGAGCATACAGAGAGTGTGTAAAATATTTATAACATAGAATACGTAGAGTGTGTATATTTTTTATAACAGTATAGAGAGAGTGTGCATATTTTTTATAACAAAGTATAGAGAGAGTGTTGATATTTTTTATAACAGGGTATATAGAGACTATATTTGTTATAACAGAGTATACATTAGAGTGTGTATATTTTTTATAACAGAGTATACAGGGAGTTTGTATATTTGTTAAAACAGAGTATACAGAGAGTGAGTGTATTTTTTATAACAGAGTATAGAGATAGTGTGTATAATTTTTATAACAGAGTATCTTGAGAGTGTGCATATTTTGCATGCCAGTGTATACAGAACGTGTGTATATATTTTATAACAGAGTATACAGAGTGTTTATATTTTTCATAACAGGGTATACAGAGAGTGTGTATATTTTTTATAACACAGTATACAGAGAGTGTGTACACTTTTTATAATGGAGTAAACAGAGTGTGTATATTTTTTATAACAGAGTATACAGAGAGTGTGTATGTTTTATAACAGAGAAAGTGTGTTTATTTTTAATACCAGAGTGTACAGTGTGTATATTTTTATAACACAGTATACAGTGTGTATATTTTTAATAATAGATTACACTGAGATTGTGTATTTTTTTACAACAGAGTGTATACAGAGTGTGTATATTAATTATAAAACAGTATAAAAAGAGTGTGTATATTTATAACAATATACAGTGAGTGCATATTTTAATAAATGGTATACAGAGAGTCTGCATAATTTTTATAACAGAGTACAAATAGAGTGTGTATATTTTTTCTAACAAACAGTATAAAGAGAGTGTGTATATTTTTTCTAACAAACAGTATAAAGAGAAGGTGTATATTTTTTATAACAGAGTATATAGAGATTGTGTATATTTGTCATAACAGAGTATACAGAAAGAGTGTATGTTTTTATAACAGTACACAGAGAGTGTTTATATTTTTTAAAACAGAGTATAAAGAGAGTTTGTATATGTTTTATAACAGAGTATAGAGTGTTTACATTTTTTATATCAGCGTATACAGAGACTGTGTATATTTGTTATAACAGAGTATACTAGAGTGTGTATATATTTTATAGCAGAATATGCAGAATTTGTACATATTTTATAACAGAGTATCTAGAGAGTATGCATATTTTTCTATCAGTGTATACAGAGAGTTTGTATATTTTTATACCAGAGTATTTGGAGGTGTGTAAATTATTTATAACAGAGTAATGAGAGAGAGTGTATATTTTTTATAACAGAGTATAGAGGGAGTGTGTATATTTGTGATAGCAGAGCATACAGAGAATGTGTATATTTTTTGTAACATATAATACATAAAGTGTGTATATTTTTAATAACGGTATAGAGAGTGTGTGTATTTTTTAATAACAGGATATAGAAAGATGGTGCATATTTTTTATAACAGTATACAGAGAGAGTGTATATTTTGGATAACAGAGCATATAGAGAGTGTGTAATTTTTTGACAAGAGTATATAGAGAATGTGTATATTTTTTATAACAGAGCATACAGAGAGTATGTATTTTTTTTGACAAGAGTATATAAAGAATGTGTATATTTTTTATAACAGAGTAGAGTGTGTATATGTTTTACCAAAGAGTAAACATGGAATATGTATATTTTTAATAAAAGTATATAATGAGTATTTTATAACAGAGTAAACAGAGACTGTGCATATTCTTTATAACAGAGCATAGACAGAGTGTGTATACATTTAATAACAGAATATAGAGATTTTGTATATTTTTATAACAGAGTATATAGAGATTGTGTATATTTGTTATAACAGACTATATAGAGGTTGTGTATATTTGATATAACAGAGTATACAGAGTGTGTTTTTTATAACAGAGTATACAGAGAGAGTGTATATTTTTATACCAGATTATACAGAGAGTGTGTATATTTTTTATAACGGAGTTTAGAGAGAGTGTATATATTTCTTATAACAGAATATAGAGAAAGTGTGTATTTTTTTTATAACACAGTATACAGAGAGTGTGTATATTTTTATAACACAGAATACAGGGAGTGTGTACATTTATAATAACAGAGTACAGAGATTGTGCATATTTTGTTATAACAGAGAATCCAGAGAGTGTGTATATTTTTTATAACAGCATACAGAGATTGTGTATAATTTCAATAACAGAGAATAGAAGAAGTGTATATATATATTTTATAACACAGTATATAGAGAATGTGTATATTTTTTATAACACAGTATCGATAGATTGTGTATATTTTATATAACAAAGTAAAAAGAGAGTGTATATATTTTTTATAACAGGGTATAGAGTGTGTATATTTTTGATTATAGAGTATAGAGAGGTTGTGTATATTATTTATAACTGAGTATAGAAAGTGTTTGTATTTTTCTTTAACAGTGTATAGAGAGAGTGTGTATGTTTTTTATAACAGAGAATAGAGAGAGGGTGGGTATATTTTTATAACAGAGAATACAGAGACTGTGTATATATTTTATAACAGAGTATACAGAGAGTGTGCTTATTTTGTATACCAGTTAATACAGAGAATGTGTATTTTTTTATACTAGCCTATGCAGAGAGTGTGTATATATTTTATAATAGAGTATAGAGAGAGTGTGTATTTTATTTAAAACAGAGTATCTTGAAAGTGTGCATACATTTTATACCAGTGGATACAGAGAGGGTGTATATGTTTTATACCAGACAATACAGAGAGTGTGTATATTTTTTACAACAGAGCATAGTGAGAGTGTGTATATATTTTATAACAGAGTACACAGAGAATGTGTATATTTTTTATAACACAGTATACCGAGAGTATGTATATTTTTAACAACAGAATATACAGAGATTGTGTATATTTTTTATAAAAGAGTGTCCAGAGAGTTTTTATACCTTTTATTACAGAGTATTGTAACATTTTGCATATTTTTATGAGTATGTTGAGAGATTGTATATTTTTTATAACAGAATATTTTGAGAGTGCGTATATTTTTATGAGTATTTTGAGAATGCATATATTTCATATAACAGAGTATATTTAGAGCACATATATTTTTTATAACATAGTATTTTGAGAGTATGTATATTATATAAGTATTTTGAGAGTGCTTATATTTTTTATGAAAGTATTTTGAGATTGCGTATGTTTTATATAACAGAGTATATCGAGAGTGCGTATATTTTTATAACAGTAATTTGAGAGTGTGTACATATTTTAAAACAGCATTTGAGTGTACATATATATTTTATAGCAGACTACTTTAGAGTGCATACATTTTTTTTTAATAGAGAATTTTGGGAGTGCTTAAATTTTTTATAACTGAGTGTTTTGAGAATGCATATATTTTTTATAACAGAAGATTTTCAGAGTCCATATATTTTTTATAACAGAGTGTTTTGAGAGTGTGGATATTTTTATAACAATATTTTGAGAGTGTATACATATTTTCAACAAAGCATTTTGAGAGTGTGTATATTTTTTATAAAAGTCTATTTTTAGAGTGCATATATTCTTTATGATAGAGTATTTTGAGAGGGCGTATATTTTTTATAATGGAGTATTTTGTGAGAGCATATATATTTTACACTGAAGTGTTTTGAGTGTGCGTATATTTTTATAAAAGAGCATTTGGTAGTGCATATATTTTTTAAAAGAGAGTATTTTGAGAGTGCATGTATTTTTTATAACAGTGTATTTTGAGAGAGCATATATTTTTTCTACCACAGTATTTTGAGAATACATATATTTTTTATGAGTGAGTATATTTAGAGTGCGTATATGTTTTACAGCAGAGAATTTTGGGAGTGCCTATACTTTCTATAAAAGAGTATTTTGAGAGTGCACATATATTATATGTCATAGTATTATGAGAGTACATATATATTATATCACAGAGTATTTTGTGAGTGCGTATATGTTTTCTATCACAGTATTTTGAGAGTGAGTATATTTTTCATGACAGAGTATTTTTAGAGTACTTATATTTTTATAGCAGAGTGATTTGAGAGTGCATATATTTTTATGAAAGACTATTTTGAGACTGCATATATTTTCTATAAGAGTATTTTGATATTGTGTATTTTTTTATACAGAGTATTTTGAAAGTGTGTGTATTTTTTACAAAGGAGTGTTTTGTCAGTGCATATAATTTTATAATGGAGTATTTTCATAGTGAATATATATTTCATAAAGTGTTTAAGAGTGCATATATTTTCTATAACACATTATTTTGAGAGTGGGTATACTTTTTATAAAAGAATATTTTGAGAGTGCATATATCTTTTAGAACACTATTTTGTGAGTGCATATATTTTTTATATCCAACTATTTTGAGTGTGTATATTTTATATGAGAATATTTTGAGAGTGCATATATTTTTTATAAAAGAGTATTTTCATAGAGCATATATTTTTTATAACAGTATTTTGAGAGTGCATATATTTTTCATGACAGAGTATTTTGTGAATGCATATGCTTTTCGTAACGGAGTATATTGAGAGTGCATTTTTTATATCAGCAATTTGAGAGTGAGGATTTTTTTATTACCAATGATTTTGAAAGTGCACATAATTTTTACAACAGTGTTTTGAGAGTGCATATTTATTAATAAAAGTGTATGTTCAGAGGGCGTATATTATTTATAACAGTATTGTTAGACTGTGTATATTTTTTATAAGGGAATATTTTGTGAGTGCATATATTTTTTGTAACATTATTTTGGGAGTGCATGTATTTTCTATAAAAGCAAATTTTGAGAGTGTGTAAATTTTCTATAACAGTATTTTGAGAGTGCATATATTTTTTATAACAGAGTGCTTGAGAGTGCATATATTTTTTATGAAGAGTATTTTGAGAGTGCATATATTTCTTATAAAAGAGTACATTGAGAGTGCTTATATTTTTGTAACAGTTTATTCAGAGTTCGTATATTTTTTATAACAGAATTTTGAGAGTGTGTATACTTTTTATAACAGAGTATTTTTAGAGTGCATGTATTCTATATAACAGTATTTTGAGAGTGCATATATTTTTATAATAAAATATTTTGAGAGTCTGTATATTTTTTATTAAAGAGTATGTTGAATTTGCATATTTTTATAACAGTATTTTGAGAATGTGTATATTTTTATGACACACTATTTTGATAATGCGTGTATTTTATATAACAGATAATTTATAGAGGGCATATATTTTTTATAACAGAGTATGTTGAGCATGCGTATATTTTTTATAGCAGAATATTTTGTGAGTGCGTATATTTTAATAGAGGAGTATACTGTCAGTAAGTATGTTTTTTATAACAGTATTTTGATAGTGCATGTATTTTATATCTTAGAGTATTTATAGAGTGTATACATTTTTATAAGAGTATTTGAGATTGTGTATATTTTTTATAACAAAGTACTTTGAAAGTGTGTATATTTTCTATAACAGACTACATTTAGAGTGCTTGTATTTTTTAATCACAGAGTATTTTGGGAGTGCATATATTTTCTATAAAAGAATATTTTGAGAGTTCATGTATTTTCTATAACATACTATTATGAGAGCATATATATATTTTATATCAGATTATTTTGTGAGTGCATACATTTATTAAAACAGTATTTTGAGAGTGTGTATATTTTTATAACAGAGTATTTCTAGAGTGACTATATTTTTATAACTGTTTTGAGAGTCCATATATTTTTTATCAAAGAGTATTTTCATACAGCATGTATTTTTTTATAACAGAGTAGTTTTATAGAGTCTTTTTTAAAATAGAGTATTTTGGTAGTGTGTGTATTTTTAATAACAGAGTATTATAAGAGTGCATATATTTTTCATAACAGAGTACTTTGGGAGTACTTATATTTTTCATAACAGAGTATATTGAGAGTGAGTATATATTTTATAACAAAGTAATTTGAGAGTGCGTATATTTTTTATAACAGAATTTTGACAGTGGATTTTTTTAAGTGTATTTTCATAATGCGTGTATTTTCTATAACAGAGTATTTTGAGAGTGGGTATAGTTTTTATAACAGAGTATTTTGAGAGTCCGTATGTTTTTAATAACAGAGTCATATGGGAGTGTGCATATTTTTATAACAGAATATTTTGAGAGTGCATATATTTTTTATAAAAGAGTATTTTGAAAGGGTGTATATTTTTTATAACAGAGCATTTTGATAGTCCATATATTTTTTATAACAAAGTATCTTGAGAGTGTGTATATTTTTTATAAAAGAGTATTTAGAGAGGGTGTATATTTTTTACAACAGTAGTTTGAGAGTGCATATATTTTACATAACATAGTAGTTTGAGATTGCATATATTTTATATAACAGTGTATTTGAGAGTGCGTATATTTTTTATGACAGTATTTTGAGAGTGTGTGTATGTTTGAAAACAGAGTATTTTGAGAGTGCATATATTTTTTATAACAGACTATTTTGAGAGTGCATATATTTTTTAACAGAGTATTTTGCAAGCGCTTATATTTTATACAAGACAGTAATTTGAGAGTGCATATATTTTTATAACATTATTTTGAGAATATGTACATTTAATATAACAGAGTATATTGAGAATGTGTATATTTTGAATAACAGAGTATTTTGAGAGTGCGTATGTTATTTATGAAAGAATATTTTGAGCGTGCATATACTTTATAGTAAAAGGTATTTTGATAGAGCGTATATTTTTTATAACGGAGTTTTTTGAGAGTGCATATATTTTTTAAAACAGAGTATTTAGAGAGTGCACATATTTTTATAACAATATTATGAGAGTGCTTATATTTTTAAAAATGGAGTATATTGAGAGTGTGTACTTTTTTATAATAGAGGATTTTGAGATTTGGTATATTTTTTATAACAGTATTTTGATAGGGCATTTTTTTATAAAAGGATTTTGAGAGTGCGTATATGCTATAAAACAGAGTATTTTGAGAGTGTGTATATTTTTTATAGCAAAGTATTTGAGAGTGCATATATTTTTATAAAAGAGTATTTTGATAATTCATATATTTTTTATAACAGTATTTTGTGGGTGCATATATTTTTTATAAAGTAGTATATTGTCAATGGGTATATTTTTTATAACACTATTTTGAGAGTGTGTATATTTTTTATAACAGTATTTTGATAGTGCATATATTTTATATCTCAACTTATAGAGTTCATACATGTTTTATAACAGAGTATTTGAGATTGTGTATATTTTTTATAACAAAGTATTTTGAAAGTCTGTATATTTTCTATAACAGACTACTTTTAGAGTGCTTGTATTTTTTATCACAGAATATTTTTGGAGTGCATATATTTTCTGTAAAAGAGTATTTTGGGAGTTCATATATTTTCTATAATATACTATTATGAGAGTGCATATATATTATATAACAGAGTAGTTGGTGAGAGTGTACATTTTTTATGACACAGTATTTTGAGAGTGTGTATATTTTATATAATAAAATATTTCTGGAGTGCATATATTTTTATATCAGAGTGTTTTGAGAGTGCATATATTTTTTATCAAAGAGTATTTTCAGACTTGATATATTTTTTATAACAGTATTTTGATACAACATATTTTTTATTCAGATTATTTTGATAGTGTGTATATTTTTTATAACAGAGTATTTTGAGAGTGCATATATTTTCATAAAAGAGTACTTTGAGAGTGCTTATATTTTCTGTAACAGAGTATATTGAGGGTGCTTATATTTTTTATAACAAAGTAATATGAGAGTTCATATTTTTTATAACAGTATTTTGAAAGTGCATATATTTTTTATAACAGTATTTTGAGAGGGCATATATTTTTACATCAGTGTTTTGAGAGTACGTATATTTTTATAAAAGTGTATTTTCATAGTGTGAGTATTTTTTATAACAGAGTATTTTGAGAGTGTGTACATTTTTCATTACAAAGTATTTGGAGCATGCATATATTTTATATAAGACAATATTTTGAGAGTACGTATATTTTTTATAAAAGAGCATTTTCAAAGTGCATATATTTTTTACAACAGAGTATTTTGCAAGTGTGTAAATTTTTCATAACAGTATTTTGAGAGTGTGTATATTTTTTATAAAGAGTATTCTGTGAGACTATATTTTATATAACAGTATTTTGTCAGTGTGTATAGTTTTAATAGGAATATATTATGAGTGCGTATGTATTTTATAATAGAGTATTTTGGAGTGTGTATATGTTTTATAAGTGAGTATTTAGAGTGCGCATATTTATAACAGTATTTTCAGAGTGCATATATTTTTTCTAACACAGAATTCTGAGGGTGCATGTAATTTACATAACAGATTATTTTGAGAGTGTATATATATTTTATGAAAGAGTATTTTGAGAGTGCATATATTTTTTGTAAGAGTATTTTGTGAGTGTGTATATTTTTTATAACAGAATACTTTGAGAGTGAGCATATATTTTATATCAGAGAATATTAAGAGTGCATATATTTTTAAGAAAAAAGTAATTTCAGGGTGCGTATATTTCTTATCACAGAGAAATGTGAGAGTGCGTATATTTTTTATAACAGTATTTTGAGTGCGCATATTTTTTTATAAAGGAGTATGTTGAGAGTGTGTGTGTTTTTTAAAACAGTGTTTTGTGAGTGTGTATATTTTATACAACAGAGTATGTGAGACTGCACGTATTTTTTCATAACAGTATTTTAAGAGTGCGTATATTTTTCATAATGGAGTATATTGAGAGTTCGTATATTTTGTATGTCAGAGTACACTGAGAAGGCATATATTTTTTATAACAGTATTTTCAGTGTGCATACATATTTCATAAAAGAGTATTTTGAGAGAGCATATATTTTTTATAATAGTATTTTGAGAGTGCATATATTTTTAACAGATTATTTTCAGAGTGCATATACTTTATATGAGTATTTTGAGAGTGCATATATTTTTCATGAAAGAATTTTCATACTGCGTATATTTTTTATAACAGTATTTTAAGAGTGCGTATATTTTTTAAAACAGAGTAATTTCTTAGTGCTTGTATTTTTTAAAACAGACTATATTCACAGTGTGTATATTTTTTATAACAGAGTATGTTGAGAGTGTGGATATTTTTTATAACAGACTAATTTGAGACCGTATATTTTTCATAACAGAGTATTTAGAGAGTGGGTATAATTTTTATGAGAGTATTTTGATAGTGTTTATATTTTTATAACAGGGTATAAATAGTTTGTGTATATTTTTTGTAACAGTAGTTTGAGAGGGCATACACTTTTTATAAAGGAGTATTTTGTGAGTGCATGCATTTATAATAATGGAGTATTTTGAAAGTGCATATATTTTTTATAAAAGTTTGAGGGGGTATATATTTCTTATAACAGTATTTTGAGAGTGAGTATATTTTTTATAAAAGATTATTTTCACACTGCATATATTTATAATAACCATGTATATTGAGAGTGCATATATTTACTATAACAGAGTATTTTCAGAATGCATATATATTTTATAACAGAGTATTGTGAGAGTGTGTATATTTTATAACAGAGTATTTTAGGAGTTCGTATATTTTTTATAACATTTTTAGAGTGCATGTCTTTTTCATAAGAGAGTACCTTGGGTGTGTGTATGTGTTTTATAAAGGACTATATTGAGAGTGCATGTATTTTTTATAACAGTATTTTGAGAATGCGTATATTTTTATAACACAGTATTTCGAGAGTGCGCATATTTTATTTGACAGAATTTGAGAGCATATATTTTTTATAACAGAGTATAAATAGGTTGTGTATATTTTTTACAACACAGTATATTGAGAGTGCATATTTTTTACAAAGATTATTATGTGAGGGTGTATATTTTTTAAAAAAGAGTGTTTTTAGTATGCATATATTTTTTATATCAGAGTATTTGGAGAGTGCTATATTTTATATGAGAGTAATTTTAGAGTGCGTATATATTTTTTATAAAAGAGTATTTTCATAGAACATATATTTTTTAATACAGAGTATTTTCAGAGTGTGTATATTTTATATATCTGATTAATTTGAGAGTCCATATATTATTTATAACAGAGTATTTTGAGAGTGTATTTTTTTTTATAAAAGTATGATCAGTGGGCATACGTTTTTTATAACAGAGGATATTGAGAGTGCGTATATTTTTTATAAAGGAGTATTTGTTGAGTGCGTGTATTTTGTATAGAAGAGTATTTTCAGAGTGCGTATATTTTTTATAAAAGAATATTTTGAGAGTGTGTATATTTTATATAACACAGTATTTTGAGAGTATGTATATATTTTATAACAGTGTTTTGAGAGTGTGTATATTTTTATAAAAGTATTTTGAAAGTCTGTATATCTTTTATAAAAGAGTATGTTTAGTAAGCATATATTTTTAATAACACTATTTTGAGAGTTCATATATTTTTTATTACAGAGTATTTTGAGAGTGCATGTATTTTTTATAACAGAATTTTGAGAGCGTATATTTTATATAAGTATTTTGAGAATACTTATATTTTTTATACCAGAGTATTTTGAGGGTGCGTATATTTTATATAACAGTGTATTTTGAGAGTACGTATATTTTTTATAAAAAAGCACTTTGTGAGTGCGTATATTTTTTATAACAAAGTATTTTGAGAGTGCGTATTTTTTTACAACATGGTATTTTGACAGTGCGTATTTTTTATCTAACAGAGTATATATAGAGTGCGTATATTTTTTATAAAAGTATTTTGAGAGTGTGCATATTTTTATAACAGACTAATTTTAGAGTGTGTATATTATTTATGACAGAGTATTTTGAGAGTGGGCATAGTTTTTTAAGGGAGTATTTTGTGAGAGTGTATATTTTTTATAATCGAGTATTTTGAGTTTTCGTATATTTTTTACAAAAGATTATTATGGGATTGCCTATATTTTTTATAACAGAGCATTTTGGGATTGCATATATTTTATACAAAAGAGTATTTTGAGAGTGCATATATTTTTCATAACAGTATTTTGGGAGTGTGTATATTTTTAATAACCTACAGCTGGTTTCTCGCTTCATAGGTGAAGATGATGGAGATTACAATTCAAGATGAAAGTTTGGGTAGGAGCACACCCAAATCTTATTACCAATTTTGAAATTGGTATTTTAAGTATGATTGGTTGTTAGGCCATGTGGAAACCCTTACACTAATGAAGGTCACCTAGAGAAATGCACTGATTTGCTTAAGCTTAGATTATTGAAAATATACAGAAACTGGAATTACGAGTTGATGAAACTAATATCTATTCCTTGAGTAATGAGATCTCAGGTTCCTCCCTCCTAAACTACCAATGTTCAGCAAGGCAAAAATTTTTAAGGTTTAAACCCACAGACTACCGTATGTATAAAAACTGTAATATAGATGAACCAGTGATAATCTACCCAAAAGAGCCAAATCTCAGATAAAATCTTAGAATTTACCCAAATTATATAACAGAATTTTCAATAGGCACAAAAGCAGAAAATACAAAGCAGTCTACTTCTGGTCATACCTGTGCTGGATATCAGTACCCGGTTATATATAGATATAGACCGCTTTATTGATACCTAATTTATATATCATAACATTCGCTTGATTAAAATTAGCAATTCAAAGATACTTTCAGTATAATCAGAGTTGTGCACCATTATTGTAATCTAATTTTAGGACATTTTTTATAACTGCGGGTCTCAAA
>CAUYLG010042796.1:0-47094 GCA_963573385.1 Cacajao melanocephalus
CAAAACTCCATCTCAAAAAAAAGAGACAATATCCAGATAACCAACAGTATATGAAAAAGTGCTCAACATCATCTTAGTCAATGGGAAAATGCAAATTAAAACTACAAAGAGATACTTCGACATACCCACTAAAATGGCCGAAAGTTTTCAATGGAAAAAAAAACAAATTTCCTGCTGACAAGTCAACCAGAAATAAAAAACAAAAAATAAAATGGCCAAAATCGAACCATCAATACCGAGAATTAGCAAAGTTGTGAGAGCAACAGGAACTTCGATATAAAGCAGGTGGGAGCATAAATTGAAAATTACCTTTAAAATTACTCTCAATATCTACTCAAGCTGAACATTCAAATATCCTATGGCCCATGAGTTCCATTCCTAACTACATGCTTGTATTAGTCTGTTCTCATACTGCTATTAAGAAATTACCAATTTTTTTTTTGAGACAGAGTCTTGCTCTTTCACCCAGGCTGGAGTGAGCCGAGGCTCACTGCAACCTCCGCCTCCTGGGTTCAAGCGATCCTCCTGCCTCAGCCTCCTGAGTAACTGGGATTACAGGTGTCTGCCACTACACTCGGCTAATTTTTGTATTTTTAGTAGAGACAGGGTTTCACTATGTTAGTCAGGCTGGTCTCAAATTCCTGACCTCAGGTGATGTACCTGCCTTGGCCTCCCAAAGTGCTGAGATTACAGGTGTGAGCCACTGGTCCTGTAAAATTCCCAATTTCTATGAAGAAATTCTTTATAAAGAAAAGGGGTTTAATTGGCTCACAGTTTTACATGGCTGGGAGGCCTCAGGAAACTTACAATCACGGTGGAAGGCACCTCTTCATAGGGCAGCAGGAGAGAGAATGAGAGCCAAATGAAGAGGGAAACCCCTTACAAAACCATCAGATCTCGTGAGAACTCACCCACCGCCATGAGAACAGCATGGGGGAACCGCCCCCGTGATCTAATTACCTCCCATGAGGTCCTGTTCCCAAGACGTGGGAATTACAGTTCCAGATGAGATTTAGGTGGGGACTCAGAGCCAGACCATTTCAATGCCCAACAGAAATGCATATGAATAAATGCCAAAAGCCATGTGCAAAAGTGTTCATAGCAGCACTATTTATATCAGTCCAAACTGGAAACAGCTCTAATGTCCATCAGTAGAATGGATAACTAAACTGTTTTATACTCATATGTGGATACCACACAGCATCTGGAAAGAATGAGCCACTGCTCCTTGCAACAACCTGGATGAATCTCACAAACAATGTGGAGTGTGAGGAGCCAGACACAAAGGAATATGTGCTCCTGTCAGTCACCACAGAGCTCTGAACCAGCACTGGTTCCTGGTCATGAGCGTGTGTTCACCTTTAAACATTCATCAAGCTGTGCCTGAAGATTCTGTGCTCTTGGCTGGCCCGAAGGCAGTGAGTTACCTCAGTTGATTACTCACAGTCAGTTACAGATTGAAGTCCTTGTTCTACTCTTTCCCCATGGCTCACTGCTGCACTTGACTGATCTTTAAAAAAAAAGAGAGATTTTATGCTCTTTTCTGTATGTATGTTATATTTTAGTTTAAAAGAAAGTGGAGGGGGGCAGCTATGATCATAGCCACCAGTCCACGTATCTGCAAATTAGAGTCTTCAAGCAACAGGTGATTCCAGGGTACACCCTGGCCAATGGCTAAGCTAGACCAAAGCCTTTATTTTCTTTAAAAAGATTTTGGGGCTGGACAAGGTGGCTGTAATCTCAACATTTTGGGAGGCCAAGGCGGGTGGATTGCTTGAGCCCAGGAGTTAAACATGGGCAACATGGCAAAACCTCATCTCTATAAAAAATGCAAAAATTAGCCCAGCATGGTGACACACGCCTGTAGGACCAGCTACTCAGGGAGCTTAGGTGGAAAGATCACTTGAGCCCAAGAGGCGGAGGTTGCAGTGAGCCAAAGTCTCGCCACTGCACTCCAGCCTGGGTGACAGACTGAGACCTTATGTTAAAAAAAACAAAAACAGATTTTGGCCAGTGCAGTGGCTGCCTGTAATCCCAGCACTCTGGGAGGCCAAGGCAGGTGGATCACCTGAGATCGAGAGTACAAGACCATCCTGCCCAACCTGGTGAAACCCTGTCTGTACTAAAAATACAAAAATTAGCTGGGCATAGTGGTGGGCATCTGTAATCCCAAATACTCCGGAGGCTGAGGCAGGAGAATTGCTTGAACTCGGGAGGCAGAGGTTGCAGTGAACTGAAATTGCACCACTGCACGCCAGCCTGGGCGACAGAGCGAAACTCCGTCTCAAAAAAAAAAAAAAAAAGAAATTAAAAAGAAGAAAAACTTTCTCTTTGTTAGGACCCAGGTTTCATTTCTTATCTCAGCCTTTTTCATCACCTCATTCTCACTTGGATGGTAAAGAGGTGGAAGGCGTACGTGGCACCCATTGACTCACTCCACTGACATTTACTGAGCACCTGCTACATTCCAGGCCCAGGGCTAGGACTGGTGAAAAACATGGGGTGCCCAGGCTAGGGAAGAGGAGAGCAGTGGCTGAGTCAGGGCGGGGCAGGCTGCCCCAGCAGTAGGACGAGGTGTATCTGCGTACCTCGGCTGTCTCCTCCCTCCTGGTCAGCTTGTGTCCCATCTCTTACAGAGTCAGGGCTGGAATACTACCCTCCTTCTCAGTACCTGCTGCCAGTTCTGGAGCAAGATGGAACCAACTCTCGGGACAACCCTGATGGGCCCACGGACAGATTCTCAAGGGAGGAAGTAGAGTGGCAGGTAAGACAAGCCAGCCTTCTGCATACGTGTGTGTGTGTGTGTGTGTGTGTGTGTGTGTGTGGAGGGAGCTGGGAATGGGAGGGGCTGGTTCAGAGCTGTAGCTCCCGGATTCTTCCATGGAACTAGAACCGGCCTCCCAACAAGCTGAACTACTTTTTCAGGGCCTGCTGTGGCAGCCTTACCCCACCAGCTTGCCAGCCACAAGCTGTCCCCTGCTGCTCTGTTTCCTGAACTAACCACCATCCTTCCCTCATCAAGGCCTTTGAACAAGCTGTTCCCTCTGTCTGGAATATCCTCATTCACTTGGCTTATCTTCCTTTTTTTTTTTTCTTTATTTGGGACGGTCTCGCTCTGTCGCCCAGGCTGGAGTGCTGGGGTGTGATCATAGCTCACTGCAGCCTCAACTTGCCAGGCTCAAGTGATCCTCCCGCCTCAGCCTCCCAAAGTGCTGGATTATAGGCATGAGCCACCGTACTTAGCCTCCTTCAGTTCTCAGTTTAAACTTATATCCTCTGAGAAGCTCCAACCCAGGTCAGGTCTCCTGTTGTGTGTTCTCAGAGTGCCCTGCACAGTTCCTTGGTAGCACTCATCACAGCGCTAAATGGATGAAGAGCTGTACAGGAAATGATCTAATGTCTGTCTCCCCTTCATGAACCTTGGTGAGAGAATAGGTATTGTGCCTGTAATGTTCATTGTTTTCTCTCAGCAAATACTTCTGGACCAAATGCCACTCACTGTCCAGGACACTGCCCCCCTCCCCCCGGCCATGCTCTGGGTCTAGTGAAGGATTCAGAAAGGCACATGTGTTAACACCAGTGACAGGCTGGCCCCATCAGGTCCTGGCGGTGAGCTAGCACAGGATGACACAGAGGAGGAGGCTCAAAGGGTTTGCCACATTAGCCTGTGTGCACCCTCTGCCCCATCCCCAAGGCTCACGATCCAGGGTCCTCTGCTGGCTGGTAGATGGGGAGGCCATCACCAGGTGGGAGTGCCAGCTGCTGGGCATTTGTCTTCATATCTTCCAGTGCCTCTTTCTTAATCTCTGGTTCCTAGATGCCACCCTTTCCCGTTTTCCACTGCTGTTGGGAATGCATTTGGGATTTTATTTATTTATTTATTTATGACAGTTCAGCAAGAATTAGCGAGGAAGAAGGCTGTATGGGAAATGGTGCCAGTTTATGTTCTCAGGAAATATTTGCAACACACACGTGCTAAAGGATTCGTAGACTGAGCATAGGAAGAACTCTTTCAAATATGTAAGAAGAAAACCATCCCAGTAGAAAAAATATTGGGAGGCCAAAGCAGGTGGATCACTGGAGGCCAGGAGTTTGAGACCAGCCTGGTCAACATAGCACAACCCTGTCTCTACTGAAAATGCAAAAGTTAGCCAGGCATGGTGGCATGCACCTGTAATCCCAGCTACTCAGGGACTGAGGCACAAGAATCACTTGAACCCCAGAGGCGGAGGTTGCAGTGAGCTGAGATCGTGCCACTGTACTCCAGCCTGGGAGACAGAGCGAGACTCTGGCCAACACAGTGAAACCCCATCTCTACTAAAAAAATGCCGGCTATGGTAGTGGGTACCTATAGTCCAGCTATTTGGGAGGCTAAGGCCAGGCGCGGTGGCTCACGCCTGTAATCCCAGCACTTTGAGAAGCCAAGGTGAGAGGATCATTTGAGGTTAGGAATTCATGACCAGCCTGGTCAACATGGTAAAACCCCGTCTCTACTAAAGATACAAAATTAGCCAGGCATGGTAGTGCATGCCAGCTACTTGGGAGGTTGAGGCAGGAGAATCACTTGAACCTGGGAGGCAGAGGTTGCAGTGAGCTGAGATCACACCATGGCACTCCAGCCTGGGAGACAGAGCAAGACTCCATCTCAAATTAAAAAAAAAAAAAAAACTGGGGGGACATCTACTGTCAAGTTATCTTCCAAAGTAGTGATATCAATTTTCACTCCCAAGAGCAGTTTGTGAAGACACCTGTTTTCCCACACTCTGGCCAACAGAAATTGTCATGCCAAAATGTGTGCTAATCTCAGGAAGGAAATGGTATTTCATTGTTGTTTTAACTTACATAGCTGTCCTCTGATTACCAGCAAAGTTGACATTTTTGTTTTTTTTTGAGATGGGGTTTCACCCTGATGGCCAGGCTGGTGTTGAACTCCTGACCTCAGGTGATCCACTCACCTCGGCCTCCCAAAGTGCTAGGATTACAGGTGTAAGCCACCACACCTGGCCTCAAAATTGACATTTTTAAATGTTTTTTTGTTTTGTTTTGTTTTGTTTTTGTTTTGAGACAGAGTCTCAAAACAGTTTCACTCTGTCGCCCAGGCTGGAGTGCAGTGGCACAATCTCAGCTCACTGCAACCTCCACCTCTCAGGTTGGAGCAATTCTCCTGCCTTAGCCTCTTAAGTAGCTGGGACCACAGGCCCCTGACACCATGCCTGGCTAATTTTTGCATTTTTTTAGTAGAGATGGGGTTTCACTGTGTTGGCCAGGCTGATCTCGATCTCCTGACCTCAAGTGATCTGCCTGTCTCAGCCTCCCAAAGTGCTGGGATTACAGGCATGAGCCACCTCACCTGGCTAGAATTGTTTTCTATCTTGATTGTGTGTAGAGGTTACAGAACTCTATGCATATATAAAGATTCATACAACTGTTCACTAACATTGGGTGAATTACAGCACATAGATTATTCCTTGATTAAAAAATATGTTTATATATGCACACACATACAAATATATTTCTTTCCCCAAGGCACAAATTATATATGTACAAATGCATGGCTTCAGGCCTCATATTGATAGTTATGCCTGACAGGAGGTATGGGATGGGAGGGGAACCAGGGTTAGGCTGGAGTGGTCAGAGGTGCTTTAGTTTTTTTTATGACATGTTTCAAACTTTTACAAAATGAATATATTCAGATGTTATCTGTATAATTGAAGATTAATTAAAAAATTATATTCCTACCGTTGGCATAGGACAAATCCTATTTATAGGTTGCTGCTTTTATAATTCAGAGACTGATCCTGTTCTCAGAGCAGGAAAACTAATAGAAGGACCATTCAAAAAGTTCTTGTGTGCTGGGCTCAGTGGCTTACGCCTGTAATCCCACCACTTTGGGAGACTGAGTCGGGCGGATGCTTAAGCTCAGGAGTTCAAGACTATCCTGGGTAACATAGCAAGACCTTGTCTCTACCAAAAATACAAAAAATTAGCCAGGCATGGTGGTGCGCACCTGTAGTCTCAGCTACTTAGGAGGCTGAGGTGGGAGGATCACTAGAGCCCAGGAGGTCAAGGCTGCGGTAAGCTGAGATCATGCCACTGTACTCCAGCGTGGGTGACAGAGTGAGGCTCCATCTCAAAAAAAATTAAAATAACTTATGTGTATTGATGTTTAATTACAGAAGTAATTCCTGCTCCTTGTTATAAATTTAAACAATACAGACAATTACACACTAAGTGAATGTCAACCTTCCCACCGTGCACTCCCTTTGTCTGGAGATAGTTATCATTGACCGATCAATGACTGTCCTTCCTTTGACTCAATACCTACACACGTATGCTCAGAGCTGAGTTTTCTTGATGATGTTTTTGTAAAAGCAGAATCATGCGACACACGAGGGATTGCACACATTCGCCCTGTTGACAGTTGTGTAGTGGTCCACTGAACAGATGCACCATGACTTACGGACAGATATTGATATATGTTATTTCCAGTGTTTTTGCTCTTTTGAATAATTCCGCAGGAAGTTGTACCGACATCTTTGTGCATTGTGGGCATTTTGGTGGACTGGAGCTGGGTGCTGTAGGTGTGTTACGCAGGCATCCATGGGCATCACATATCCCATTTCCTGCTCTGCTCTTGAGACTACCGTCCCTGCTCAGTGCTGGATCCCAGAATTGTCTTGAAGAGCTCCCTCCTATGGTGCCACGCACACAGTGGCAGCCCAGGGGTTCTAACCAGCTGTCCACTGGAACCACCTAGTGCCCTTGATCAATACCGATCCCCTCATCCCCCGAACCCGCCTTTCTGAGGCAGTGGTCTGGGATGGGCCAGAGTCTGCATAACGTCAGGCCGCCTGGGGGTTCCTGGTGCCCATGCCAGTGAGAAGCACTGCTGCCACCCTCTCTTGACCACTGTCTTTTTTCCCTCCCAGAACAGGTTCTCAGACTATGAGAAGAGGAAGGTAAGAAAATGCCTTTACTCTTCTGTCACTCTTTTCTCATTAAAGATCTCAACTCATAAAATGTTTGAGAAAATGACTTCTTCCCAGCTCAGAATTAGAGGTCACAGTCATGCCTTCCTCCTGCAAGCACAGTCTGCTGCATCCTCACGTGCCTCCAGCGGGTGGTAGAGCATCCGTATGACAGGCGCAGACTGATGCTTAGAGGGATTGAGCCCAGCACCCGGCTCTAAACCACCAGCCTCTGCCTGTGAACAGCTTGTTTTGTTTTAGTTGGGCCCCGGAAGGAGGGGAGTGGGGGTTGCTCAGCCTGAAGACCTGCAGCCTGCACTGTCAGTGTTGAGGGGTTGATTCCACCCACTTCTTTTTATTTTTTTATTTTTGAGATGGAGTTTCGCTCTTGTTGCCCAGGCTGGAGTGCTGGAGTGCAGTGGTGCGATTTCAGCTCACTGCAACCTCCACCTCCCAGATTCAAGTGATTCTCCTGCCTCAGCCTCCCAAGTAGCTGGGATTACAGGCATGCACCACCATGCCTGGCTGATTTTGTGTTTTTAATATAAACAGGGTTTCACCATGTTGGCCAGGATGGTTTCAAACCCCTGACCTCAGGTGATCCACCCACCTCAGCCTTCCAAAGTGCTAGGATTACAGGTGTGAGTCACTGCACCTGGCCAATTCCCCCGACTTCTACATCCTAATTCCCCCAGGGCCTGTGCTGACAGTCACTAAGGATCTGTGTCTTGCAGGAACAGAAGATGCTGGAGAAACTTGAGTTTGAACGGCGCCTGGAACTGGGGCAGCGGGAGCACGCCCAGCTCCTTCAGCAGAGCAGCAGCCAGAAGGATGAGATCCTTCAGACGGTCAAGGAGGTTTGTGAGCTACCTGCTGGGGCCCGGCTTGGCTGCATCCCCCAGCCAGTGGCTTCCTGGCTCTGGCCAAGGTCCCTGGGATGTGGAAAGGCAGTGGGATGAAGCTGTCACTTCCTTCCATCCCCTAGCACCTGGGATGGCCTTTGCAGATCACCTAGCGCAGCCTCCCCATGTGCACACAGACACTCTGAGACCTAGTGGGAGGAGCTGGCCTAAGGTCACACAGAAAGGACTGGCAAGGCAGGGTGGGAAGGCCAGCCTCCTAACCCCAGGCAGTACCCCTTGGGGCATCTGATGGGGTCCCAGGGGCTCAGGACCCCTGCCCCCTGCTGCAGGAGCAGTTCCGACTGGAGCAGGGCCTGAGTGAGCGCCAGCGCCACCTCGACGCAGAGCGACAGCGGCTGCAGGAGCAGCTGAAGCAGAGGGAGCAGAACATCTCTAGCCGGATCCAGAAGCTGCTGCAGGAGAATCAGAGGTTGGGCTCTGGTCCTCAGCCCCACCCCCAGATTTTTTCCCCCCGTGCAGTCCCCTGAGGAGCTGGGAGGAATGCGTTTCTCCCTCACCACCTCTGCCCCTGTCCCAGGCCTTCCCCTGTCAGGATCCAGTCTGGGTACTTCAATTGGCACCAGTGTACAGAGAAAAGCATCTGACACAGGCATTACAAAGTCTGGTTTCTTGTCATGAAACTGCTACAGACTGGACCTGTGGCCTTGGGCAAGTGTTTCCCCACTGGGCCCCAAGCTTCCCATCTATAAAGTGAGTGGGTTTGACAAGATAGCTGGGATCACATCCTGCTCCAATATTTTGGCTTCTACATAGCCCGTTGCACTGAAGTCAGCTATTTACCTATAGTGAGATTTTCCTTAACAAATGCTGTGCAAGGTAGGAGCTACTAAGAGCAGATCTTGATGGGGCTGGGGAGAAGTGGCGCCAGAGAGATCTCAAGAAACCTGAGAAGTCTAGTGAGGGGTCCATTGCAGGAAGATCCCCGAGACAGGCTCTAGCCACAGGCCTTGCTGCTTCCAGGCCTCCTTTTTCTAACCTTGCGTCTCTTGTTCTTCTATCACTTGCCAGTTTCCAAGTGCCTGCGTGAGTTCAGGAAACCAGTCACTTGTTGGGTGCTTCTTTGTGCCAAGCTCGTTATGTCTATTTCCTCATTTACTCTTTACAGATGCACCAAGAAGCTGGGTTGGTTTTGTTTGTTTTGTTCTGTTTTGTTTTGCTTTGCTTTGCTTTGTTTTGTTTTGCTTTGCTTTGCTTGAGACAGAGTCTTTCTCTGTCACCCAGGCTGGAGTGTAGTGGTGTAATCTCAGCTCACTGCAACCTCCGCCTCCTGGGTTCAAGTAATTCTCTTGCCTCAGACTCCCGAGGAGGTGGGACTACAGGCTTGTGCCACCACGCCTGGCTAATTTTTGTAGAAACAGGATTTATCCATGTTGACCAAGCTGGTCTTGACCCCCTGGCCTCAAGTGATCCATCCGCTTCAGCCTCCCAAAGTGACGAGATTACAGGTTTAAGCCACCGTGCCCAGCTGAGTTATTTTATTCTTCTAATTTCATAGGTGAGGAAATGTGGGACTTGAGTGGTTTCAGTAACTGGCTAAGAACCCAGAGCTCCTAGGTGTTGGAGCTAAGGTGCCCCCAGCCCGGTTCCGAAGCCCCTCTGCACAGCTGGCACGGTGAGGCGGGAAACAGGCCTGCTGGTGACTGCCGGGACCTTTTATGATTTTCTCCACAGACAAAAGAAGAGTTCCGAGATTTTGAAATCGCTGGAAAATGAAAGGTAAATGTTCTCTCAGGGGAAGGCAGCTTTGAGGAGAGAGTGTCTTGTGATTCTCCAGAGAATTATTCCAGGACGTTTCCCTAAAGCTATAAGGAGATTCACTTCCTTAGAGGATGTTTAATTACAAAGAATCATTGCCTTCAAGTTCGTTAAAACATATGTACACTCCTGAGAAACATTCAGAGACATAAATAAGGCTACATATATAACGTCGAACTCTATTCCTAGTATAAAAAGTTCAGGCCAGGCACAGGCCATAATCCCAACACTTTGGGAGGCCAAGGTGGGTGGATCACTTGAGGTCAGAAGTTGGAGACCAGCCTGGCCAACATGGCAAAACCCTGTCTCTACTAAAAATCAAAACTTAGCCAGGAGTGATGGCAGGGGCCTGTAGTTCTAGCTACCAAAAAAAAAAAAAAAAAATTCAGAAAACCACATTTCTGGGAAAATTATTTAGTTATGTAAATTATGTACAGAGGAATAACTTGTAGCCACTAAATGTCTTATTGAATAATATTCCTCATTAAGGGAAAGCAATGTATCTTTTTTTTTTAAGATGGAGTCTCACTCTGTCGCCCAGGCTAGAGTGCAGTGGCGCAATCTCGGCTCACTGCAACCTCCACCTCCCAGGTTCAAGTGATTCTCCTGCCTCAGCCTCCCGAGTAGCTGGGACTATAGGTGCACTGATTTTTGTATTTTTAGTAGAGACAGGGTTTCACCATGTCGGCCAGGCTGGTCTCAAACTCCCAACCTCAATGATCCTCCAACCACCACTTCCCAAAGTGCTGGGATTACAGGTGTGAGCCTCCGCACCTGGCCATGTGATTATTTGTGAAGGAAATATTTAAAGGACATTTTGTTAGGTGCCAACTTACCTTCCAAAAACCATTCTGCTGGTTTACACTCCTCTCAGCAGTGTAGGAAAGTACCCATTTCTCCACCATCGTCACCATCACCAGCAGTCCCCAGTTTTCTTAATAACCAGCCTAGTAAGTGAAAAGATTTTACTTTCTTTAGTAACCAGTAATGTTACGCATCTTTCCAGATGTTTATTGATCACTTGAATTTCAACATTGGCTATTTACTTCTTTTGCTCATTTTCTAAGGTAGTGTCCATCTTTTTACACAAGATACTCAAACTACAGGCTGAAGGTGAACTGGGCCCCAATGGTTGTATGTGATGCGGTAGGCATCCAGAGAGCCCATCCAAGTCTAGGTTGGCAAATCAAGGAGGCCTTCCTGGAGGAGGTGGTGCTCATCTGCTGGGATTCCCTGTTGGAAATGTTAAATTTGCTGAATGAATGGACGAATTTTCTTCTAGAATAAGAATGGAACAGTTGATGTCCATAACCCAGGAGGAGACTGAGAACCTGCGGCGACGTGAGGTTGCCTGTGAGTTGCGGGATGGGGAGCTTGTGAGCACGCTGCCTGCTGGCTGGGCTGGCAGGGTGGATGGCCTCCCTCTGTTGGCCATGCATGGAGGGCGCTGAGTGTTAACCCTCGAGAGGGGCGATCAAATCCCACGATGGAGCACAGGCTGTGGGGTCAGCCTAGCTGTGGATTCAGAGTCCCAGTTCAGACATCCACCATGTGATTTTAGGGACATTACTGCTCCCCAACTTTTCCAAGCCTCGGTTTTCTTAGCTATAAAATGGAGGAAATGGGCCAGGTGCGCGGGGGCTCATGCCTGTAATCCCAGTGCTTTATGAAGCTGAGGCTGGAAGATCACATGAGCCCAGGAGTTCAAGGCTGTAGTGAGCTGTGATCACGCTACTGCACTCCAGCCTGGGTAACATAGTGAGACCCTTTCTCAAACAAACAAATAAACAAAAGTCCGAATGCCCCCAGATAGAGGATACTCAAATAAACGCTGGCGGTCCATGTGCTGTGGCACTGTGCCGTATTAGCATCCCATTAGCATGTTAGCATGGGGAGCGCTCATCAAAAATGGGAAGTGGGATGTCCTTTTGATTTTTTTATTTTAAAATATGCGTAATGTAAAATTGACCATCTTAATCGCTTTATTTTATTTATGTTTTGAGACAAAAGTCTCGCTCTGTCGCCCAGGCTAGAGTATAGTGGTGTGATCTTGGCTCACTGCAACCTCCGCCTCCCAGGTTCAAGCTATTCTTGCCTCCACCTCTGAGTAGCTGGGATCACAGACGCACACCACCACTCCCGGCTAATTTTTGTATTTTTAGTAGAGATGGGGTTTTGCCACATTGGCCAGGCTTGTCTTGAACTCCTAACCTCAAGTGATCCACCTGCCTCAGCCTCCCAAAGTGCTGGGATTACAGGCATGAGCCCCTGTGCCTGGCCTATTTTAATTTTTTAAAATTCATAAATATGCGTAAAGATTGGCTAGAAGAATATATATCAAAATGGAATAATATTTCTGGATGACAAGATCACAGAAGGTTTTTTGTATGTGCTACTCAGTGCTTTACAATTAGCCTTCCAAGCATAAGTTGCTTTTATAATTAAAAAGAACAAAGGGTTTTTTAAAGTGACTATCAGGTAGGTAACCAGGTGAGGCCTCAAGGCCTGTTCCTCAGTTCCCGTGGAAATCCCTGCTGCATCCCTGCCCAGGCACCCTAGAAGCAGCGCCCCTGCTGAGGCTGTCCCCACCCCATGTTCCCGCAGCTGCCATGCAGCAGATGCTGACTGAGCGCTGTAAGAACCGGCTCATGCAGATGGCCTACGAATCTCAGAGGCAGAACTTGGCCCAGCAGGCCTGTTCCAGGTAAGGTAAGGAAGAGGAGTCCCAGGTGAGGGAGCTGGGGGAGCTGGCTGGGTGCCCAAGACCATGGGGTGAGAGCCGGACGCTAAACCTCCTGCCCTGGGCCACCCCAGCCTCCGCTGTGCCATCAGGTGCAAGTGATGGCTGCTGTTCCTGAGTTTCCAGCCGGATCTGATTCAGCACCGGGCTGTGATAAAGTGCTAACAGTCACTCCCATCTCTTGTGCGCTCCCTGTGTGGCAGGCACTAGGCTAAGTGATGAACCGCATTCTCGGATTGATTCTAGGAGGGACTGTGTTGTTATTAGCCCCATTTTACAATTGCAGCTCAGGTTCTCAGCAACTGTATAACACACCCAAGGAAGCACAGCCAGCAGATGGTGGAGCCTGGATTTGAGCCCGGCAGAGGGGTGGGGTCTTGATTGTGGTGCACTCGTCAGTCTGTCTCCAAGGACCCCTGCGGTTAGGGGTGGGATGCCCCAGAGGGATAAGTGAAGGGGTTGCTTTCCTGCTGATGGTCACTCTGGATTCGGGCTCCCTGTGCTCACTGTGGCACTGTGGGTTTGTTCGAGGTTCCACAGGTGCCCAGCAGAGCCAGTGGGGAAAACTCAGTCCGTGCTCAGGAGCCCCAAACAGGGACAGGCCAGCAGCCCCGGATGCCCTGTTTCTCCTCCCATGCAGCTGACTGGCACAGCTGCCACCCTCCAGGGTACCTGAACTGTGCCAGCCTCCCCTGGGTCCCTGCAGATGTGGAAATTTCTAGCCCCTTTCCTGCTGTATGAAGCTGTGCTTAGGAGTTGCAAGCCCAGGGGTCAGACAGCTGGCTGCAGGCCCCACTTCTGCTCACTAACTGCGAGGTCTCAGGCAGGTCTCTTTCCTTCCCTGGGCTTCAAATTTCATATCAGATGAATCATAGAACCTACCTGGAGAGTTGGTGGAGGATTTGATGAGTGTTAATTAGCATAATGTCTAGTGCATAAAGGTCCAATAAATACTCACTATTGTCGTGAAGCAGGAACCTCACTGGAAAACAATAATTGCTATTATTATGAAATAAAACCAAGATGGTGGCCGGGCACGGTGGCTCAAGCCTGTAATCCCAGCACTTTGGGAGGCCGAGGTGGGTGGATCACCTGAGGTTGGGAGTTTGAGACCAGCCTGGCCAACATGGCGAATCCCTGTCTCTACTAAAAATACAAAAAATTAGTCAGACGTGGTGGTGGGCACTTTTAATCCCAGCTACTTGGGAGCTGAGGCAGGAGAATTGCTTGAACCCAGGAGGTGGAGGTTGCAGTGAGCCAAGATTGCACGGCTGCACTCCAGCCTGGATGACAGAGCAAGACTCTGTCTCAAAACAAACAAACAAAAACACACCAAGATGGTACCAAAGCACAGCACAGGTATACGTGAGGCTGCAGGTTCTTCTGCCCAAATTACCATACTTGTCTGGAGGGCTGAGAGCTACTCCTTGACCAGGGTGAGAATCCCAGGAAGGACAGCTTTGTCACACTCCAGTGGCTCATCACCCATGGGAGGCGGGAGCTCCGCACTCATGGAGGTGGCTGGGCAGAGGCCAGGCATCCACTTCCAGGGGTGCTGTGGAGGGTATTCTGGTGGAGTGTTGGGTGAGAGGACCTGGAAGCGTCTCCCAGCTCCCAACTCGATCCCCTTCTGTCAAGGCCATGGGATTCAGACAGACTTCGTGTCTGTGCCCCATCCAGGGCCCAGCTCCCAGCAGGTGCTCCATGAGTGAGGTCCAGTGAAGAAATGGATTATCTTGGTCTCCTCTGAGGGGCCTGGCACATAGTAGATGCTCGGGAAACATTCCAAGAATGAATGAATTTGCTGTCTTTCTGGCAGCATGGCTGAAATGGATGAACGGTTCCAGCAGATTCTGTCATGGCAGCAAATGGATCAGAACAAAGCCATCAGCCAGATCCTGCAGGAGGTGAGCCCTCGCCCAGGGCCTGAGGGTGGGGGCTCAGGAGGGAGGCCCAGGAGCCAGGGCAGAGCACAGAGATCCACACAGAGCCCTTCCAAGACAGCGTGTGGGACCCCAGAGGTTTGTGACCGTAGAAGTGTGTAGTGATTGGCTAGGCGCGGTGGCTCATGCTTGTAATCCCAGCACTTCAGGAGGCTGATGCAGGCGGATCATGAGGTCAGGAGTTCAAGACCAGCTTGGTCAATATGGTAAAACCTCATCTCTACTAATAATACAAAAATTAGCCAGGTGTGATGGCGTACACCCGTAGTCCCAGCTACTCAGGAGGCTGAGGCAGGAGAATCACTTGAACCCAGGAGGTAGAGGTTGCAGTGAGCTGAGATTGCACCATTGCACTCCAGCCTGGGTGACAGAGCAAGACTCCATCTCAAAAAGAAAGTACTGTATGGTGATCAGGGTGAGGGGCAGAGAGAGGCTGAGCGGGGACCCAGGGGTTGGTCTTCTGGTCACTAAAATCCACAGAAGCACCTCCATCTGCTCCCTAGGAGGCTCCCACCCCCAACCTGTGTAGGGGCTCCACTGGAAGGACTTAAGTGGCAGAAGGTGATGGTGATGACACCATGGAGGTCAGGAGGCCACAGAGGATGCTGCGGGACCTCTGACCTCTTCTCATGTCTGGCCCTGCTGCACTGCTGTCTGCTCTTCCTCCTCCGCTGTGCTCAGGAAGTGCTTGGCAGAGCCTTTGAGTGGATGGAACGAAGGGCGCCAGTGACCTCCCCTTCAGTGTCTGTATTATTCTGTTTAGCTTTTTTTTTTTTTTTTTTTGAGACAGTGTTTCCCTCTTGTTGCCCAGGCTGGAGTGCAGTGACGAAATCTCAGCTCACTGCAACCACTGCCTCCTGGGTTAACGCGATTCTCCTGCCTCAGCCTCCCAAGTAGCTGGGATTACAGGCGCCCACCACCATGCCCGACTAATTTTTGAATTTTTAGTAGAGATGGGATTTTGCCATGTTGGCCAGGCTGGTGTCAAACTCCTGACCTCAGGTGATCCACCTGCCTTGGCCTCCCAAAGTGCTGGGATTACAGGCGTGAGCCACCGCACCCGGCCTGTTTAGCTTTTTCTTTTCCTTTTTTTCTTTTCTTTCTTTCTTTTTTTTTTTTTAATACAAGGTCCTGCTCTGTTGCCCAGGATAAGTGAAGTGACATGATAACAGTTCACTGTAGCCTCAAACTCCTGGGCTCAAACGATCCACCTTCACCTCCTGAGTAGCTGGGACTATAGGGCCACCACGCCCGGCTAATTTTTTTGATTTGTTGTAGAGACAGAGTCTCCCTGTGTTGCCCAGGCTGGTCTCAAACTCCTGGGCTCAAGCATCCTTCTGCCTCAGCCTCCAAAGTGCTGGGATTACAGGCACGAGCCACCAGCCTGCTGAGCTCTTTCCCACAGCCCTGCGGGAGTCCTGCCGCTGCCTGCCTTCCTCCTTCACCTTTCTCCTCTGTCCTCTGCATGCTTCTCATCCCACCCTGCTCCTTCCTCCCTAACTTCAATCTCTGTCCTAAAATGGTTTGGCTTAATATCTGTGGAGCTTGTCTAAGGAAAATTCTCTATTTCTCAGAGGAGGCATCTGCCTTGTGGTTAAGTGGGGCTCGGGAGCTGGATACGCTGTGTGTGTGTCCCAGCGCCGCTGGTTCATGCCTCTGAGTGTCACTTTCCCCATCTGTGAAATGGGGCAGTAAAAGCACCCACACGGTCTGCTGTGGTGGAAATTCAGGGTGTGGTGCCGGAAGAGCATCAAGTAGAGGCCAGCCCGCGGTAAGCCCTTAGCATCATTTTAAGGTTTACACAAGTGAGGTGGAATCTTCTCTCTCTCTCAGAAACAAAACCCTTACATTAAGGTGCTCGGTACACAGTTTTTGCTTTTCCCTGGGATGGGCCTGCGGGGAAAGGTGTGGGCACGGCCCCTGCTGAGGACCGGTGGTCTGTGTTGCAGAGCGCGATGCAGAAGGCTGCGTTCGAGGCGCTCCAGGTGAAGAAAGACCTGATGCATCGGCAGATCAGGAGCCAGGTGAGCTCTGGGGCCGTGGCCCCGGACCTGCCCTCTCAGAGACTTGTGGAGTGTTCTTCCAGGGCAGCAGGTCGCAGCAGTTGAGGTGTGAACCCCAGCACCTTGGCTTGCTAGCCCAGCAAGAGGTTGTGGCCTCGCCCTCCGCACCTCCCTTTGTTCCCAGCCTTGTGTTGGGGATCCTAGGGGGGTGCCTGGAGGCCTCCTATTCTGCGGTTGGGTGAGGGTCTTACCAGTAAGCATGGCCTGTTCAGTCTCCACCATGCCTGGGCCAGGGAGGGCGGCATTCATGCGTGGCTGTGACTGCTGGGGCCGCCTCTGCTGTCCGTGCTCCAGGCAGGACACTGGGAAAAGCAGCCTTTGCAGGCCCCCATGCTACCGCAGCTCAGACCGACAGAGACCCATACGTCTCAGGGGCGTATGGGATTTCCCCTGAAGGTGGGCAGGTGGGGCTGTGAGCCACGGTGGTCCTGACGCCCGCTGAGAAGTGACCTCAGCCCAAGAGGAGGATGTCCTCTTTACGGGCCCTCCCTCACATGGCAAAATCCCCCCCAGCTGGCTGCTGACCTTCGAGGTGTCCTTGGGCAAGCGCCCCTGTGTGGCCTGTGGAGTGGGGCTGGGGCTGAAGTGGGCTTCAGGCTGTGGGACACTCCTACATCATGTTCAGCACACTGAATTTCACATTTTTTGCATGGTTTTTTTTCTTTCTTTCTTTCCCTATTTTTCTTTCTTTCTTTCTTTTTGGACCAATTTACCTTTTCAATTTCCCTCTTTAATTTCAATTCCACATTGCCGGACATGAAGCTCATTCCTCTGACCAGGGGTTGGTGATATCATAGGGACTTAGGGACGAGGGTCACAGGGTCATGGGCACAGGATAGGGAAGTACTGGCTGTGGGGTCTGACCCCGCCCCTGGGCTAAAATCCCCCAGACACACCCTGGAGAGTGTGCAAGGCCCCCGACATTCTCACTGCAGATGGTTTTGACCAGGTCAGCTGTTCCCTTTCAAACCCTGAGCTGGGGCATCCCAGAGAAAGGGATCTCTCACTTACCTGCTCTGTGTCCTTGGGCAAGTGACTTAACCTCTCTGAGCCTCAGTTTTCTTATCTGTAAAATAGAGGCAGTAATACCTCCTAACAGCCAGAGAATTGATGAAATATTACACATAAACTATACAGCACAGGCCTAGCACATAGTAGGTGTTCAAGACACACCATCTACTACTACCACTGTCACTCAGTCACTTACTTCTACCACCCTCTGCTCTCCCCCGCGACAGCGATGAGGGGCACAAGAGACCCTGACCAGCAGGAGGTTGGGTGATAGTTCTGTGTCTGTGCTTTACTCTGGCCTGAATCTCCAAGCAAAGCCCCCTCTCCACTGCACAAGCCTTTCTTCTGGGCCCGCACTCAGACAGATCCTGTACTGGGCTCTAGGTAAACAATTTTGGCCACGACAAGCCCGTCCGTGACCCCAGGAACTCAGGGCCACGAAGGAATGAATTCTTGTTCAAGCCCCCTCGATGAGGTTTGCAGGCCTAGAGGTTCCCCTCATTCCAGAGCCTCCCTAGCCTTCCCAGAAAGGCTTCATAGACCCCACTTGGTCATCAGAGAGTAGCAGCAGGAAACTGAACCATGGTTAATGTGAGTAAAAAAAAAACCCTGTCTCGTCTTCTGTTTAGATTAAGTTAATAGAAACTGAGTTATTGCAGCTGACACAGCTGGAGTTAAAGAGGAAGTCCCTGGACACAGAGACACTACAGGTATGTAGGGCTCCCTGCCCTCCCGCACAGGCTGAGACCCCCACCTCATGCCCCTCCCAGCCCCTGGGAGTCAAGGGCTTCCCCAGCAGACAGAGGGCAGAGTTTTTCTGTGGCTATGATACCAGAGGACGCCCCCCAGCCCCAGAAGGCCCAGCGCAGGCTGAGGTTAGAGGTGGTCAGCCTGTTGCGAGGCAGGAGGGTCAGAGGAAGGAGGGTTTCATTGCCAAGGCTCCCCCGCTCCATCTCCATCACTGTTTCTTGTGCTGGGTGTGGGCCCGCGCTGAGCTCCTGTCTCTCTCTGTAGGTCATGCTTCAGGCCCCTGGGCAGACATCCTCCAGGGCTGGAGCTTTTGGGTGTCCCTGGGATGTCTGGAGGAGAGGGCCCAGCCATGTCTGTGTCGCTCCAGCCCAGCAGTCCTGCTCACACAGACAAGAGGGCGGCAGGGACTGGCAGCTGGTGTCCTGGACTGGACGCCTGGGAGCCGGGTGTGGCTCGGCACAGCCCTGCTGTGCAACCTTGGCAGGTGGGGGAGGAGGGGCAGCCCTTTCCCCTCTCTGGACCTTAGCCCCTCCAGCTGCAGATGGAGGGCTGGATGGGGTGGTGTGTGAGGACATGTGCCTTTTGAGCAGAGCCTTCTGTCTGTCTCTGTCCCTGTGTCTGTTCTCAGCAGAGAAGTCTCAAGTCATCCCATGGACTCCTCAGTGCAGTGAGAGGTCAGGGGTCTGGCTCCCTGGTTTCAGGTGCACTGTGTGCCCTTAGGCAAGCCTCTGCCCCTCTGGGCCTTCTTCCCCTACTCCGTAAGATGGCAGCTGTCCTCCAGGCCCAGCCTGTGCCATCTGGCCATCGGAGAAGGCTGAGCTAGCAAGGGAAAGCCCTTTGTGAGCTTTGAAATGATCTCCAGAGATGAGGGGACTGGAGCTGCTCTCAGAGAAGCTGTGGCCATCGTGCCTGGCAGGTGCCCTAGTCTCTGCCCACGAGAGCAGCAGAGCTCCACCTGTCAGGGCCCCCAGGGGTTTCCAAGAGCAGGCACGGGAGTGGAACAAGGACCCCAGGCTCTCATTTGCACACCCCTCCGTTTGTGTGAGGCCCCATACCCCCTCCCCACCATTTGCTTCTGCCCATGTACTCTGTTGTCTGGGAGACCAAAGGCAGATACCTGTGGCTTGTCGTTTCTTTTGTTTGATGTTTCTTACCATTCCATTGTCATCAGTCACCAGGATCCCATGCCTGACTTCACCCCACAAGGAAGAGAGATGCAGGCTTAGGGAAAGAGGAGCAGAAGAGCCTCTTAGCTTTGTCCCCCAGCTCAGCCTGGAGGCATTGGGTCGAGAACCGAGTGAGCGGGAGGCCAAGCCCTTCTCCATCCTGCCGCTGCAGGACTCCTGAGGTGCCGCCAGCTCATGGTGGTGCGGGGTATGGTCTTGTGTTGCAGGAGATGATCTCGGAGCAGCGCTGGGCCCTCAGCAATCTCCTCCAGCAGCTGCTCAAAGAGAAGCAGCAGCGAGAGGAAGAGCTCCGAGAAATCCTGGTACGTGTCAGCGTCTGTGCTCAGCATCACACGCTCGTTTGCTTTTCTCTAACAGACTGGCCATTTTTAGAAACACCTGTTATTCAAGTAAGAGTTGTTCATCAAAGAAAAACTGGAAAGTGCAAAGGAAAATCATTACACTTCCAAGACTTATCTCCTGCTGTTTTTTGTTTGTTGGTTGGTTTGTTTGAGACAGGGTCTCATTCTGTTGCCAAGACTAGAGTGCAATGGCGTAATCTCGGCTCACTGCACTCTTGACTTCCTGGGCTCAAGCGATCCTCCCACCTCAGCATCCCGAGTAGGTGGGACTACAGGCATGTGCCACCATGCCTGGCTAATTTTTTAATTTTTCGTAGAGATGGGGTTTCGCCACGTTGCCCAGGCTGGTCTGGAACTCCTGGGCTCAAGCGATCTGTCTGCCTTGGCCTCCAAAAGTGCTGTGATTACAGGCATGAGCCACCATGCCCAGCCTCTCCTGCTGTTTTGATGCATGTTTTCCAAACATTGTGATGCATCTTTATAGCTGTTTGTTTATCTGCCTTTTAAACATGACGTGGTGCGTACTCTTTTCGACCAGCCTGTTTCCGTACATTCTTTTCAAGCCTTTAAACCCTTCTTTGACATCCTTTCTCAAGGCTGTGCTTGGCCCCTGTTGTTGAGTATGTAGATTACTTCTGTTGTAGTCGAGTATTTGGGAACAGCCACGAATATTCACTCCAGGACAGGACCTGCTATGTCCAGGACAGGCTGTTTGATAAGCTTTTGGCAGGAGTGGCCCGGCGGTCCCCTGTCCCCTAATAAGTTTGACACTGGCACACTTTCAGAGTGGCAGAGGCCCCCTTGAGAGTGTCTTCTCTAGACTCAGGGGGCACCCAGCAACGAGGCCAGAGGCCAGGCCCACCAGCTGGGGTGGAAAATACTGAGTTATTCCTGTGTCACTGTGAACGCACCAGACATCCTCTGAGCTGCATCCTAGGCCTGGCCCTGTGCAGGTTTTTCTTTCTTTTCCCGAGACAAAGTTTCGCTTTTGTTGCCCAGCCTGGAGTGCAATGGCATGATCTTGGCTCACTGCAACCTCTGCCCCCTGGGTTCAGGTGATTCTCCTGCCTCAGCCTCCCGAGTAGCCAGGATTACAGGCGTGCACCACCATGCCCAACTAATTTTTGCATTTTTTTTTAGTAGAGACGGGGTTTCACCACATTGGTCAGGGGTCTTGAACTCCTGACCTCAGGTGATTCAGCCACCCTGGCCTCCCAGAGTGCTGGGATTATAGGCTTGAGCCACCACACCTGGCCCCTGTATAGGTTTAGAAGAGAGAGACCAGCTTCTTCTGGAGTCCTGAACAAGCCAAGTCGTGCCTGTGCCCATCAGAGGAAGCTGCCTATTCCTCACGGTGCCCTGCTGCCATCTCCTATGCATCGGGTTACTGGGCAGATGGTGCCCTGGTGCTGTGCCATGGCAGCCAGGTGCTGTGGCTGGTGCTCCTGCCCTCGTAGGCCTTGGGGGTCACCACCAAGGGAGGAAGCACTGCCCCAGCAGAACACAGCCAGTCCGCTCCTGGATGCCAGAAGAGAGGGGCTGCAGCCCGGGAGGGCCAGCGATAGAACGGAGCAGTGGGTGTGGCCAAGTCCACAGCAGAGGGGGCCCCAAAGGGCAGTCAGGCCCAGCGGGGATGGGGGAACGCCTTCCCATGTCATGCCAGTCCTCACTGCTCTTCTAAGCAACTTTGTTCTAAGCAAGACAAGCCTGGGGCCTGATTCCTGGCCCCACCCTAGGCAGGGTACTCATCACCCTGAACCTCAGTTCCCTCACCTGGGAGGTGGAATCGACTTCACGGAGTTGTGAGAATGAATGAGTGGCATCTGTACGTGCACAGCATGGCCTGGCACATGGTGCTGTGAGCACGTCAGCTGCGCCTGTTGTCACCGTGGTCGTTATCGGCATCATTTGCTCACTGCATTATTCCCAGCACCTAGAACAATACTCAACAAAGAGTTATTGAATGGTGGAATAAGAGAATCATGTTCAGTAGCACACTGATCGTTCTTCAGCTCCGTCAGACAGTGAAGCCCACTCTAGAAGCTGAAGGTGTCCTTCGAACCTGTATGCCCCCTGGTACTCAGGGGGCAGCCTGGGCTGCATAATGCTTGCTGTCCCACAGGCAGACAGAAGGTGTCCCTCCCAGAGAGTGGTGGAGTATGGTGCCAGGTGGCAGAAGCTCAGGTTCAGGTGCTCCCCCTGACCAGGTGTGCAGCATCGAGCAGGTCAGAGAGTGATGCTTCCTGCCTTTTCATTTCTATAGTTTAAACGGTGGAACAATTAAGTGGGTGGGAAAGTTCTCTGCAAAATACTAAGTGCCACCTGGTCACAGTGGCTCATGTCTGTAATCCCAGCACTTTGGGAGGCTGAGGTGGGTGGATCACTTGAGGTCAGGAGTTGGAGACCAGCCTGGTCAACATAGTGAAACCCTGTCTCTACTAAAAATACAAAAATGAGCTGGGCGTGGTGGCAGGTACTTGTAATCCCAGCTACTTGGGCACTCCAGCCTGGGAGACAGAGCAAGACTCCATATCAAAAATAAAATAAAATAAAATGCCAAGTGCGTCCACCTGCTCAGAGGAATGTAGTTCATAACCATCATTGTTAGTACAGGTTTTATTACCATTTTGTAACTAACATTGCCTGCTTCATTCCTGGCAGACGGAGTTAGAAGCCAAAAATGAAACCAGGCAGGAAAATTACTGGCTGATTCAGTATCAACGGCTTTTGAACCAGAAGCCCTTGTCCTTGAAGCTGCAAGTAAGGACTGCTGCTGCCTGCCCCGGCCAGGGAGCCCCAGGGTCTCCTCCCAGAGCACCTCTGGCCTCCACCATGCTCTGCCTCTTGTTACCTTCCTGGTGACTCTGGCATGCCAGATCCTGTGCCAAGCCCCAGTGGGGACAGAAGTGAGAACGAGGAGTATGCATTCTGGTGAGGGGGACAACAAGGCTCTGGTCACTGCTGTGCGGGGCAGAGACCACTGAGTCCACAGTAGAGTGGCCTGTGCCCAGCGGCCACTGTCTGCACAGCACGTGCAGGGACAGGGTGCTGGATGAAACAGCCTCCTCTTAGTGGACGTTCAGGTTGCTTACTATTGCCAGGTTTGCAGACAGAGTGGCAGTGAACCCCCTGGGCCTATCTATCTCTGTGTGCCTACACATGCGTTTTTGTAGGAATAATCCCGAGTACGTTTCATGTATTGTGTTGTGTATATTCAAACCCTTCATTTCCTGTATAAGCAGTGGGTTCTTTTCTTCCTTCCCACTCATGGTACACTTTTCCCTGGTCTGTCTTGCAGGAAGAGGGCATGGAGCGCCAGCTGGTGGCCCTCCTGGAGGAGCTGTCGGCCGAGCACTACCTGCCCATCTTTGCCCACCACCGCCTCTCGCTGCACCTGCTGAGCCAGATGAGCCCCGGGGACCTGGCCAAGGTGGGCAGCAGCTGTCCATGGGGAGTGTGGGGAGGAGTGTGCAAGGCCGCTGGCCTGACCAGCGGGGGTTGACCTGCCCCTGGGGAGTTCTCAGTGAGGTCTGTCCTTACCTAATGGCCTAGGCCCACCTTGTTTCCGGATGGCCAGAACGCCTGTCCATCTGCCCCAGCCACCTGTGTGTACCCTGGACACCATCTCACTGGAAAATCCTGGGGAGGTGGGTCCTGCTGACCTGCTCAGACTGGATCTTCAGACTGGAGGGACAAGACAGGCGCCTGGGGATTGTCTGATCCAGCCTCCACCCTGTCCCTCGGTGTCACAGACTGTCGTGACCGCAGCACTGCCTAAGCCCCTGTTCTGGGCACAAGCTGGGCTCTTTACAGCACATAATCCACTTACTCTCCAAAACAGAGTAATCATCGCTGTGCCAGCTAATACCTTTGTACCACCTGCACATGCTGGGCACCATTTTAAGCACTTTTCGTATTCGAACTCACTGAATCCTCTCGATGGCCCAGAGAGGTACAGAGAGTTATCATCATCTTTCAGATGAGACCCAGTAAGGCAGTAACTTGGCCTGAGGTCACACAGCAGAGTGAGGCCTCTACCCCTAGCAATCCAGCCCCAGAGTTCCTGTTCTTTGCCACGAGACTGTCCTGCCCCTCCCTGGACAGATGCAGACGCCAAGGTCCGAAAGGACCGGATGGCACTGAGGGTCACAGGCTGTGCTGCTTAGGCTCTGGAGGCTGAGGGGCTGTGGGCTCAGGTGCGGCTGCTTAGCAGCCTGGCCTCAAAGGCTTCTCTCCCTCCCCACCTGGTGGAGAAGTGGCGTGAGGTGTGCAGGTGAAGCCTGGTGCAGGGAAGCAGTTGCTAAACTATAGCTGTTGCTAGTGCTGGCTTCCCTTTGGGCCTCAGTTTCCCCCACCCCCACCACACTGATTGTGGGGCTGAGGCCTGAGGAGGTTGCCCTCACAGTGATGGTGCTGCACTGCCTCATCCTGACCCCGGGCCCCGCCAGGCCCTGGACGGCTCCCACATTTCCAGCGGAAGGTGCCGGTGGTTCTGAGGGCTGGGCCTGCACCAGGTGGCTCATATCATTTAGCAGGCTCCCCCCAGCCCACTGTCTGCTCTTCCCTGAACTATCACAGCTGGGTGTATCAGAAGCTGGCCTGCAGCACGAGATCCTCCGGAAGGTCCAGGAACTGCTGGATGCAGCCAGGATCCAGCCAGGTACCAGCGCAGCTCCGGCCTCCTCCGGGCAGGGCTCCAGCCGAATGTGTGGCTATGGTGGGGACAGTCATTTGCTTACATTTCAGGATGAGTCCTGAGGGCTGGTTCTAGCCACTGCCCGCCGGTAAGGTTCCCTCCCAAGGACCAGGCTTAGGGATTAATGAGCCCATTTTACAGATGGGAAAAACGGGCCACCAAAGTAGGAAAACAGGGAGACCTCCAAGTAGCAGTGGGGCCCTCCCGGCTCCCTGTCCCCTTCCCTCAGCCCACCCTACAGACGCTGGGGCCCTCCCGGCTCCCTGTCCCACCTTCCCTCAGCCCACCCTACAGACGCTGGGGCCCTCCCCGCTCCCCGTCCCCTTCCCTCAGCCCACCCTACAGACGCTGGGGTCCACACACCGAGGGACTTTGGACTAGAGGGAGAAACAACCCGTCCCCAGGGCCTGCTGCGTGCCCAGTGCTGGGCCTGAGGGGTGCCTGTGGGCATGGAGAGATGTCTACAACAGGCTGGGAAGGGGTGAAGGCAGGTTGTGAGGGCCGTGGGGAAAAGGGGCAGGTGTGGGGTCCGGGGTCAACGTGGTGCCGTCAGGAACCACATTGCGGAACCTCCGGATCAACCCCATGGGGGGCACTGAGAGGTTAGCATGTGTCCCGTCAGGTCCCACTGCTGGCACATGGTGGAACCACTGGGCTTGACTGCCTCCCTGGGGAAGAGGTGAGGGGCCAGAGCAGGGGTGAAGGAGAGGGCAGGCTTGTGCAGCCAGGCTAGGTGAGCTGCAGCCTGGCTGGCTGTGGGCAGGGCATTTTTAGCCAGAGCCAAAGAAGAGGCGAAGCAGCCGAGGCGAAGGTGGAGTTCCTGGATTGGACTTCAGTGGGGAGGCCCGGGGCTCCAGGGGGCTGGGCGGACTGCAGCCCATGATAGCTTCAGACACCAGTTCTGCAGCTGCTTTACTCCAGGGACATTGACTCAATCCCCCAAAAGTCACTAAACTTAGTTTTTGATATCAAGTCATGTGTGGCATAGGTCCCTTCTGGATGTTCCCGACCCTCCGGCTCTCGGACTGGGGATCAGGAAGAGTTTGTTGTCAGGAGCGGGGGTCACCCCCAGCAAACAAGCCTCACATGAACAGGAATCATAAACAGGTGCCCCTCACGGGAGCAGGGTGCAGTGCCTCTGAGCCCAGTGGTCCTCAGGACTGGCTGCTTCTCACTGTTTGGGTCATCCCTAGAGCTAGCAAGCAGGTCTTCCTCTCCATAGCTGATCGACCACAAGGATCTGTGGCCACGTGCGGAGAGCGGATGCCTCGGCTGCTCAGGGCTTCCTGCTTGTGCCAGTTGGCAGGGGAAGGGGCCGTGGTGGGATCCAGCCTCGGTTCCAGAAGGCACAGAAAACCCTCACTTTCCTGAGAATTCTCTTATTACTCCCAGAAATCGGTATACTTTATATCAAATATAGAGGCTGGGGTTGGGCGCGATGGCTCACACCTGTAATCCCAGCACTCTGGGAGGCTGAGGTGGGCGAATCACCTGAGGTCAGGAGTTTAAGATAAGCCTGGTCAATGTGGTGAAACCCCGCCTCTACTAAAAGTACAAAAATTAGATGGGTGTGGTGGCAGGCACCTGTGTTCCCAGCACTCAGGAGTCTGAGGCAGGAGAATTGCTTGAACCTGGGAGATGGAAGTTGCAGTGAGCCAAGACCACGCCCTAGCACTCCAGCCTGGATGACAAAGTGAAACACTGTCTCAAGCCAAAAAAAAATAGGGGTTGCCTCTGAACGTGTTTTCTTAGTTATCTAAGTATAGATAGATCTCCAGTGGCTCATGGCTGTAGTCCCAGCACTTTGGGAGGCCCAGGCGGGAGGATCACTTGAGCCCAGGAGTTTGAGACCGGCCTGGGCAATGTAGACCCCTTCTCTACACAAAGTAAAATAAAATTAGCTGGGCCTAGTGGTAAACTTCCTAGTTCCAGCTACTTGGGAGGCAAACGTAGGAGGATCTCTTGAGCTTAGGAGGTCAAGGCTGCAGTGAGCCATGATTGTGCCTCTGCACTCCAGCCTGGGAAAGAGTGAGACTGTTTCAAAAAAAAAAAAAAAAATCAAAAAATTAGCCCCAGCTATTCTGGAGGCCGAGGTGAGAGGATTGCTTGAGCCTGGGAGGTTGAGGCTGCAGTGAGCTGTGATCACGACACTACACTCCAGCCTGGGTGATGGAGCAAGACCCTGTCTTAAAAATACACACACACACACGCACACACACACACACACATATATATATATATGTATGAGAGCCCCCTCAAAATGGTGGTTTGAGGGCAGCGCTGTTACCTTTAGAGGATCTAGTATTGTAACAGCCTTTAAAAAATCTTTAGTAATTATCCTGTTATAAAAAAAATAATGCTTGTAATTCAAGCCATAGAATAAATTAATAAAATGAACCATGATCAGGAAGGGAACCAGGGATAAAGTCAAGGAAGTGGGTGGTTCACATTGCATGATTTTAAAAAAGGAGACTTAGTGGCCGGGCGCTGTGACTCACGCCTGTAATCCCAGCACTTCAGGAGCCAAGGCGGGCAGATCACCTGAAGTCAGGAGTTTCAGAACAGCTTGGCCAACATGGTGAAACCCTGTCTCTACTAAAAATACAAAAATTAGCCAGACGTGGTTGCGTGCGCCTGTAATCCCAGCTACTCAAGAGGCTGAGGCAGAAGAACCGCTTGAACCCAGGAGGTGAGGTTGCAGTGAGCTGCGATTGCGCCACTGCACTCCAGTCTGGGCGACCGATGGAGACTCCATCTTAAAAAAGTTTACCACTAGGCCCAGCTAATTTTATTTTACTTTGTGTAGAGAAGGGGTCTACTTAGCATTTTGTAAGGGCTGCTTCTGATGTCCTAGCAGGGGATGCCGGCTCCAGGGCAGAGCAGCCAGCATGCTGGGGACTCTGTGGGGCTGGGGGCAGGGGAGCAGCCTTGAGGGGCCTCTCAGTCTGCTCCCTGGGTTGCCTGATGGGCAGCAGCCCATCCTGTCTCCTGGACAACCAGGTGGAGAAGCCGAGAGCCGGCCCTTCACTGAGAGCTCCTGCCCCAGGTCTCCAGTACTGCAGCTGCACGGCCAGATGGCCGCATGGCCCTGGGCCAGTGACTGCCCCCATCTGAGCCTCAAATGCCTCATCTCTGAAAGTGCCCAGCCCTACTTGCAGGGTGGCTATGAGGGGTTCTGGGGACGTTAGAGATCAGAGGACCCAGTTAACAAGCTCTGCAGCCATCCCTGCAGAGAGAGACTTCACTCCCATTCTACAGATGGAAAATGAGGCTCAGAGAAGAGAATGTGTGGCAAGGAGAGCACTTCCCCAGATCTGAGTGCAGAGGCTCCCCCACCCTCCAGCTCACTCGCTATGGGGATAGGCTTCGCCACGAGGAGCCCCTAGGGGTTGGGGTCATCGGGGTTGACCCTGGCTCAGTCTGTCTATCTGGTCTCCACAGAGCTGAAACCACCAGCGGGTGAGGTCCTCATCCCCACAGCCCCCCAGGAGCCTCCAGAGTTTGTGAGGCCATCGGCTCCCCCTGCAGAGCTGGAGGTGCAGGCCTCAGAGTGTGTGGTGTGCCTGGAACGGGAGGTAAGTCTGGGTCTCCCCACTGCGCCTGCCCTGCCTGCGACTGCGTCATCAAACTCTCCAGGCACAGGGGTTGCCTCTGAACGTGTTTTCTCCAGTTATCTAAGTGTATTGTGTTCATCTAGAAAATGTGGAAAACACAGAAAAGCAAAGAATGCAGGAAATAGAAATGACCCCCCGATCCCACAATCCAAATATGAGCCATGCTCACATCATTTTCCAGACCTTTTTCTTTTTGTTTCTACTTAATAAAGACATTAGGAAAAAATCTTCCAAATCGTAAAATATCAACAACATGATGTACCCTGCAGAGACTTTTAAAAAATCTTTTGGCCAGGCGCGGTGGCTCGCGCCTGTAATCCCAGTACTTTGGGAGGCCAAGGCAGGTGGATCACCTGAGGTGAGGAGTTGGAGGCCAACCTGGCCAACATGGTAAAACCCTGTCTCCACTAAAAATATAAAAATCAGCCAGATGTGGTGGCCAGCCCCTGTAGTCCCAGCTACTTGGGAGGCTGAGGCAGGAGAATTGCTTGAACCTGGCAGGCAGAGGTTGCAGTGAGTCAAGATCCTGCCTGGGTGAGACTCTTAAAAAAACAAAACAAAAAAAAAACAAAAACTTTGAAAAATTCTTGCAGAATTAACACTGACTGTAGAAATTACACAGAGCAGTGAATGAAATACAAATCATCCTCTGCCTCCACTGAGGGATCCTACTTAGAAAGCAGCCATGTTTGCAATTTGATGATTCTAGGGGTCTCCAGTTGACCCAGGTCATGCCATGATACAGATGGACCTGTTGGTTCCAAATCTAATCCCTGTTCTGGGGCCCTTGGCATTCCAGACAGCTTTGAGCGGCGCTTGGATCAGTTCCTGAAAGCAGGAGATGCTAAGGCAAAGTATGGTTGAGTCAATGGCTGCTGCTCCAGGTTGGGATCATTTTTAGACTGAGGAGTTCAGGGCCTGGGCAAGTGCATCAACAAGAAAGAAGCCTGAGCACCCTGCACACCCTCCGGCAGGGCTGGCCGAGTAGACCTCGGCCCCTTGTCCAGAGGGCAGGAATATTTGAGAAAGAAGTAGGGGCTAGGTATGGTGGCTCATGCCTGTAGTCCCAACACTTTGGGAGGCAGAGGTGGACAGATCACGAGGTCAGGAGATGGAGACCATCCTGGTTTTTTAACACGGTGAAACCCCATCTCTACTAAATATACAAAAAATTAGCTGGGTGTGGTGGCGTGCGCCTGTAGTCCAGCTACTTGGGAGGCTGAGGCAGGAAAATTGCTTGAACCTGGGAGGCAGAGGTTGCAGTGAACTGAGATCGGGCCATTGCACTGTAGCCTGCATGACAGAGTAAGACTCCATCTCAAAGAAAAAAGAAAGCAGTTGGGGCATATAGGTATTTTTATTTTTTACAGACTTAGAGAAATAGACAGCAAACTGCTAACAGAAGGGCTGGGTTACCCCTTTCACCCATGCCTGTTTTGTTTCTGTGGTGTTCAAATGCCTGGGCGCCCCGCTGTCAGGTGCTTATGGTAAAGATGGTAAAGAATAATGAAGGGGGCCAGGCATGGTGGCTCACGCCTGTAATCCCAACAGTTTGGGAGGCCCAGGCAGCCAGATCACCTGGGGTCAGGAGTTTGAGACCAGCCTGAAACTCCATCTCTACTAAAAATACAAAAAAATTAGCCGGGCGTGGCGGTGCACGCTCTTAGTCCCAGCTTCTTGGGAGGCTGAGGCAGGAGAATCACTTGAACCGGGAGGGCAGGGTTGCAGTGAGCCAGGAGCGTGCTACCGCACTCCTGCCTGGGTGACAGAGCAAGACTGCCTCAAAAAAAAAGGACCCGGGGCCTGGGACTCCTGGAACGCGGCAGGGCCAGCCACACACTCCCACTCTCCCTCCCCAGGCCCAGATGATCTTCCTCAACTGTGGCCATGTCTGCTGCTGCCAGCAGTGCTGCCAGCCACTGCGCACCTGCCCGCTGTGTCGCCAGGACATTGTCCAGCGCCTCCGGATCTACCACAGCAGCTGAGTGCTGCCCGCCCACCTGGGCCTGGCCCTGCCGTGGTCACTGGGAGCCCCAGGCTCCTGCTCAGCCTTGCGCCAACTAGACTGATACGAGGTCTCCCTTACCCTGGGCCCTTTCCCCACTGCCCAGGAGCCCCCACCTTGAGCTCCAAGCGCCTCTGGGCCAGGCAGAGGCGCTCCTGATCCATGACGCCACCAGTCTGAATGGTCCCTGGGGCTGGGGCTGGAGAGGCCGCTGCACCACCACCACCCGAGCCTGGGAGCCAGCACCCCAGCCTAATCACGCATCTGCTGCCTCCCAAGTTCTCTGACTGAAGGTCATTCTGCTCCTTCTGGAGCTTGGGTCCTCATCTGGGGACCATGCATAGTCCTGTCCCGCTCTGCATGTAGGGAGTGAGCAGGAGGGCCCAGCTGGGCGAGGGGAGGCCGTGGCTGTGGGGGGCCATCCTGGAAAGGTGAGCAGTACAGGCCTATGCTCACAGTGGTGCCAGCACCACTGGGCCTCCCTCTCTGCTGCTCCCCAGCACCCTGGGGCCCTCCTGCTCTCTGCAGCTATCCCTCCTCACACCATGTGGCTGGATCCAAAGCAGGAGCGTCAATAAACCCATCTTCAGCGCTTCTGGCCAGAGTCATTGCAGGGTCCTCATGGGAGCCCAGGAACGGGAAGGGATGAAGTCTGGGGATGGGGCTAGGACAGAGGGCACCTCTTCGTGGGGAAGGAACCAGGAGCGCACTGCACCTCAGTTGAAAGGAAAGGTCGGTAGAGCCATCTTGAGGTGGAGAGACTGGGGCCCAGAGGGAAGGCACCGAGAGGCAGCCAGGGCCTGTGATGGTTGCAGCCTGTGCCTCCGTGAGCGGAGGAGCCCTGTGAGCGGGCTGTGTGTTCCGTACATTATCCCAATGAGGCAGCTGAGGCTGATGGGGGTAAATGCCTAGGGCCATGCAACTGGGACATGGTGATGCGGGGTTTGAGGCCCAGAAGATTCCTCACCCTCAAACTTGTGCAGTTGTGCAGGTTGGTCACTGCACAATTCTAGGAGCCATATACACTTGCACTCGCTGCAGGGGTGCACGTTGATTATGCATTTTCTGGCAGATGCTGTTGAGCCGGGGAGCCTCTACCTTGGGCTCACGGCAGGACTGTTCAGAGCACCTGGGCTCTACCTCCAGCTCAGTGACCCTGGCCAGTGTTTGGGCCTCAGTTTCGGCTAGTGGCCTCCAGGGGGTGCTGAGTGCTTGCCCCGAGTACAACATCCACAGGAGTAGGCAGGAGGGTTCAGATTCTGGGGTGGCAGAAAAGTCCCTACGCCCAGGCCTGATTCCCCCTCACTGAGACCATCAGCCCTGTGCACGGAACGTGGATGAATACCCTTTGTTGTGTGAGTCCTGTTTCCCAGGCAGGAGCTGGGTGGCCTTTTCGCACGTCAGCGCCCTCGGTTCCCGCTCCTCCTAGCACCCTCCTGGGCTCAACTTGCCAAGAGGGGAGAGACCGAGGCAGGTGGGGCTACCTCCTGGAGCACAGCGCTTGCAGATCTCCTTCTGCTCTCACTAGCCCAGGGAGGCCTCATGGAAGAGCTTGAGGCTCAGTGACCTGCCAAGGACAACAGCAAGCCACAGCTGCATCCCTGTGTTCCATCCGTTACCCCGCTGAGGCTGATGGGGGGAAATAATACCATGCAGCCTTGTTTTGCACCTCGGCCTTGTTGACCAAGGGAGGCTCAGGCCCAAGCCCTAGGATGCCACGGACAGGCTGGCACCAGGGAAGCCAACATTCCCCAAGGTGATTGGCTGCCACCCCACCCAATAAGGACATACTTTTACCCATAGATGGGGCAACCTACCCCCAACAGCTACAGGGGCTTGAGGGGTGTTCCAATGCCCGATAAGCTTGGCCCAGGTTCCCCACCTTCCTAGGCCTCAGTTTACACATTGGTGAAATGGTGGCGACAGCAGTGTTCACTTTCTAGAGCCGCCTCAAGGTCCTGTTCCCGCACACACTGCGTTTGGCCCACAGTGAGCACTTGGTAAACACGTGTGTGTGATCGGGAGTGTTGAAGGAGCTGGCCTGTTTGTTTTTGGATCCAGCCCGATCCTGGGCCCACCCCACTATGGGCATCCCAGGGTCCTGAATGGCCTTGAAGCTGCTGCCTGCCGCCGTCCCTCTCAGCCTCATCCTTGCCCAAGGCTGCCTGAGGGGCACCCGGCACAGGTCTGGCTGAGGAAGCTGCCTCTACCCCCGCAGCACCACTCAAGGCGACTGGCTTTAAATAAAGCGTTTATTGTTTAGTAGAAGCATGAACAGTGCGCATAATATTTTCAATACAATATCGGGGGGGATGATGGAACCCCCCAAAGGCACTAGAGGCACAGATCTTCAGTACGAGAGGGGAAGAGATGCGCCGGAGACCGGGGCTGGGGGGCCTGGGGGGGGTCCCTGAGTGCCAGGCACCACTGTGGGTCAAGACCCCTCCTTGGGGAGCAGGTCTCGGGCACAGAGAATGCAGGGCTGGAAGGAGACCCCACTTTAGGACCCTGAAGGAGCCCATTTCTTCCCTACCCCTGCAAAACAGCAGGGGAGGAGGTCTGGGGGGCTCTGGGGTGGGGGCTGCCAGGCCGGCACCCGTCCTGGCTTGACCCGTGTCCCAGGAACAAGCAGCTGAGGAGGAACAAGAAGCTGAGGAGGAACAAGAAGCTGAGGGACAACAGCCAGACCCAGAGTGACAAGGACATCCAAAGAGGGGCCTGGATTTTCAGGGGAAGGTGACTTGGTGACTGAGAGGCAGCACAGATCAAAGCACAGCTGGACCCCAGACCTTCAGGGAGTGCCCCATACCCCTCAGGGGCCCTGCCCAGCTCCCCAGGCAACCAGTGAGGTGGCTGATAAGACAATGGAATCCAACCCCAACCCCACTACACCCCTCGCTCCCACTCTTTCCCCAAGCACCAGTGGGACGGGGACCAGAGGGAGACAGGCTGGGGCCCGGAGGAGGAGGTGCACAGGCCCGCAAAACCTCAGGCTCCCTACAACCCTCACAGCCATCTCGGCCTCATTCACTCACTCCCAGCATCCCTGGGGACCCCTCCTTCCCTCAGGACACGTCCCCTCCTCACACCTGCACGTTCTGGGCCTTTCTCATTTTACCCACCCACCCCTCAAGGCACCCCCTAAATTCCATCCCTCCCCCCAGCACCCCCAGCCTGAAGACCCCTACCTCCCCCTTCCCTCCGGAATGGTGGGGAAAGTGAGGCTGGGTCCACCCCTAACTTTGGAAGGAGCAGGGCAAGGGGCCGCAGCGCTCCGCCTTCACCATCCTGACCCAGCCAGCCCCTGGGTGAGTGGCCAGGAACCCACTGGCTTCACACCAGCTTTCACCTCCCCCTCTCCAGGAAGGTTAGCAGCACCCATGAGGGGACAGAGGCCACAGAAGGACAGGAAAGGAGGGGCTTTCCAGCCCCCCAGCAGTGTCCAGCCCTCAGCACAAGCAGGAAAACCCCAAAACCAGCCCCTGCATTTGAGATCATCCCATAGAAGAGAAAACAGGGAGCAATAAAGTGTTGGCTGAACCCAATAAAGTGACTCAGGCAGGCCCCTCCTCCCGACCCCTGGCAGTGCCACACCGCCCTGTCCCACCTCCACCCACAAGGCACAGACCAGGGTGCCCTCCCCAGAGCCAAACCTGCCCGGGCCCCGAAGGGAGCGGCCTGTGCGGTGTGCAGCAGGCTGGGGCCCACTGGCCTAGAACTCGGTCTGCACCCCTGCGCTGTCCTCGGTGGTGGTGTGGAGGGCAAGGTGGCTGCTGGGGCTGGATACCTGCTCTCCGGTCTCCTGGTCACTGGGCTTGGGGGGCCCAAAGTCCACAGCCTTTCCAGGCAAGAGATGCTGGAGGGGTGAGTCAGGCGACGAGGAGGCCTCGGGGGCAGCCTCGGGCTGGGGACTCTCCCTGGCCGGGGCCCCGTTAGGCAGGGGGCTGGCCGGCGGGGGACTCTCAGCCCGCAGACCTTGGGCCAGCAGGCCTCGGATCTCAGTGACACCGTCCGGGGACGTGGGTGATGGTGACTCAGGGCCAGCCTCGAAGGGCATCCCTGCCTCCTCATCCTGGACCACGGAGACCACCTGCTTGGCGCGCCGTCGCTTTTCTGAGAGGGTGGCTGCCTCTGGGGGGCTGGGGCTGGGGCTGCCGCCCCCACCGCTGTTGCTGTACCCCTCACTCCAGTCGATGGGGGCGCCCTCAGCCAGCAGGTGCAGGTTGGGGTCGCTGTTGTGCATGACCATGCTGTCCCGGTACAGGTTGTGCTTCCTCTGCACTGCGGCCTCCTTCACAGCTGCAGGGCCACAGTGGGAGAGTCAGGACACAGCACCGATCCCACAGCTGCCCTGTGCTGGACTCTGCTCAAAGGAGACTGGTCTCATCCTGCCCTGGGTGTCTCTGGATGTGACTCATTCTAGGCCTCATTGCTGAAAGCAGCAAGGCTGTGATGCTAACTCCAGGCCCAGCCTGGTGACCACGTGTCATCTCATCACTCATATGACCCTCCCAGCAAAGACAAGGACTGGAGAAGAAACTAAGGCACAGAGATGCAAGGCTAAGGCCACTCCTGGGGCCACACAGCGAACAGTGGGCTTCCCCCAGCCCCCAGGTGCAAGTCTGGGCTTTTCTTTGTGCCTTAGCGGACCCCCTCAGCTGCCACCACCTCTCAGCTGCCCCCCAGCACCCTCCCAGCCACAATCCCACCCTGAACGGCACCCACCCTGCAGGATGTCCTTCATGACGGTCTGCAGCACCACCTCCTCATACGTGTTCTCCACCAGGATGAACCTGGCAAAGTCCTCAAAGATCAGCTCCTGGAACCGGGGCAGCTCCTGCCCGGGTGGGGTGGCAGAAATGAGAGGTCAGGGCCGGGGTAAAGGGACGTCTCTACGCTCCACCCCTCCCCGGGGCCCACACGGCTGGAGCGGGTGGCGGCCGCTCACCGACTTGCAAGTGGGGGCCAGCTTCTTGAGTAGGAACGGGATGCTGATCTGCAGCAGCGCCTCCCGGAAGAACCTCTTCCGCACGGAGCTGCTGTCGTAGTCATATTTCTGCAGGGAACAAAGGGGTCAGTGGCCTGCCAGTCATGGGCTCCACTGGCCCTGAGGTTAGGACGAGGCCAGTGGTCCGACCCAAGCCTCCGAGTCCTCATACACACGAGAGGACCATGATGCCTCCTTGCAGGGACAGCAGTCCTGGTGGTGGCCGGGGATGGGGCTCGGGGCTCGGGGCTCGGGGCTCAGGGCTTGGCCTCGCCTAGGACGGTCCAGGGCAGGGCATGGGGCCGCTCACCTTCAGCACCCGCTCCAGGACCCGCTGGATGGACTTGCACAGCTCCTCCTTGGTGGGCCCCTTCCCCAGTTCCTGGTGCAGGAGGGTCTCGAAGGTATACACAGCATTGTCCATTTGCTGTGGGGCACACCACAGACACATGAAGCCCCCAGGGAGACCACAGCCCCTTCCTGGATGCTGCTGAGGGGTCCTCACCCTCAGCCAGCCTCCCACCCCAAGGCCTGCCAGGGCAGCATGATGAGCAGTCTGTGCCCCGTCACTCATTCGCCCACTCACAGCACTGCACGCTGGGGCCAGTCCCTGCCTCAAGGCCACAGGAAACGTGGGAAGGGGCTAGGGGAGCAAGGAGAGCTTCCCAGAGGAAGGGGTCTCTAAGCCGAGACCTGGGAAATGAGTCAGAATTAGCCAGGTGGGCAGAGGGACAGATGTTCCAAGCAGAGGGGACCCCCACCCCCGGGTAAGGGGGCCTGTGGAAGGCAATGGGTAGAGTGGGGGTGGGGGTGGCAGTCTCGGGTCTACCTCCCGCATGTGGATCTGGGCTCGCTGCTTGAACACCGACGTGCTGGACACATCGAACCGCTGCTGCAGTCCCTCCAGCCGCAGCGACTCCATCTTCTCGTAGCAGCTGTGCATCTTCAGGGGGTGGAACGCCAGCCGGGACAGCTTCTCCATGTACTGCAGGGGTGGGACGTGGGGACTGAGCGGGGCCACCCCATGGCCAGGCAGCCCCCACACACATTTTACCTGGGTCTTTGAAGTCTAGGCCCAGGGGCTGGCGCCTGCTGCCACGGATGACCACCTGGTGCCGGTGGTCACAAAGGTAAACGCAGGAGAGCCCAGAACAGAAGGATGAGGCTCTGAGGGCACAGGGGGCATGGTCCAGAGGCACAGCACTGTGGAGACGCAGCCTGGGTGCTGGGAGAAGCGCCTCATCCCTTCTGGGCTGCTGGGTGACCTTGGCCAAGCCATTTACCCTCTCTGAGCCTCGGTTTCCTCAGCTTCAGAATTGGGAGTTAGGTTTCATGCTCTCCAAGGTCCTCTCTAGGTCTCAGATTCTGTGATTATTATGGTCTGTGGACCCCTCAGTTCAGAGTATAGGGGAGGAAACTAAGATACAGGATAAATTTAGTCTGGCAACTACGTGGGCTCCGAGCTGCCACCCCAAGATGGGGACTGTGGAAGGACGTTCATCCCAAGAGCCAGGTAACTGAGGTCAAGGGGGAGCAATGGCTTTCTCCATTTGGAGGGCGTGAGCCTTGTGAATTCTGCCTTGTCCATCTCATCACTCCACCTGAAGCCCTTCCATCCCTCTCCCCTCCTCTCTCCTTCCCTCCTCCTTTCCCTCCTTCCTTCTCTTCTCTGTTGAATTCTTTTCTATTTTCTCACCACTCTTGGTTTATAAAGGCTGATGGCAGGGAGTTGGTGTTCCCCCTTTCCTCTAACTGCAGGCCCCACGAGGATTCCAACGGCCCCGGCCCCACGACCTCAGCCCCTAGTCCCTAGCAGCCCCTCCCTTGTCTACAGGTACAGTCTGGAGGGGAACGGCTGCCCTGAGTCACACAGTCAGGGCCCTCAGGGACAGACCAGACCAACACTCAGGGGACCCCCTTCCTGGGGCGGTGCCAGCCTCACCTCGCCCAGCTTGTCAATGCCACCCTCGTTGATGACGTTCAGGTTCATGTCCGTGACTTCCTTGAAGAAGACGTCCCTCACTTCAGTGAAGCCCTGGCTGGTGGGCACCATCAAGGCCTCCAAGATGGACGGGATGTAGGGCTGGACGTGGTTCCGGACACACACCTCGGCCTTAGGGAGGATGAAGGCTGTGCCCCGAGGGAGCCGGGTCAGCAGGGGGTCCCTGAGGAGCAGCTCCCAGCCCTCCCAGAACCCAGGATGCTGAGGCTACTGTTTTACTATTATTTTATTTGAGACAGGGTCTTAATCCAATGGGAGATTGCCCAGGCTGGAGTGCATAGCTCCCTGCAGCCTCAAACTCCTGGGCTCAAGCAATCTTCCTACCTCAGCCTCCCAATACTGTCACCATTTTTATTTCAACTTTTATTTTAGATTCAGGGGGTACACGTGCAGGTTTGTTCCATATTGTGTGATGCTGAGATTTTGCGTAAAATTGATCTCATCACCCAGGTAGTAAGCACGGTACCAAAATAGTAATTTTTCAGCCCTCCTCCAACTCTCTTCCCAGTATTATTATTCCTATTAATTTTTGAGGCAGTCTCATGCTGTTGCCCAGGCTGGAACGCAATGGCATGATCTCAGCTCACTGCAACCACCGCCTCCCCCGGGTTCAAGCGATTCTTCTGCCTTAGCCTCCCAAGTAGCTGGGAATACAGGTGCACACCACCACGCCGGGCAAATTTTTTTTTTTTTGAGACAAAGACTCGCTCTGTCGCCCAGGCTGGAGTACAGTGGCATGACCTCAGCTCACTGCAAACCTCGCCTCCTGGGTTCAAGCGATTCTCCTGCCTCAGCCTCCCAAGTAGCTGGGACTACAGGTGCGCACCACCACACCCAGCTAATTTTTTGTATTTTTAGTAGATACGAAGTTTCACCATATTAGCCAAGCTGGTCTCAAACTCCCAACCTCAGGTAATCTGCTCACCTCCCAAAGTGCTGGGATTATAGGCATGAGCCACCGTGCTCCATATTATTATTATTATTATTATTAAGAGGCAGGGTCTCACTGTGTTATCCCGCTGGTCTCAAACTCCTGGGCTCAAGTGATCCTCCTGCCTTGGCCTTCCAAAGTGCTGGGATTGCAGGCATGAGCCACCGCACCTGGCCAGTATTATTTTTAAAGAAAACCACTGGGGACAACATCAGCAAGCTGAATGATTCCAGAGAAACAGTGGATCAAGACGAGAAATCCATGCAGGAAAAATGATAAGGTGTTCTGAGATTGGTCCCTGATCTTTCCAAAACCATGATGGCAAAAAACTAAGAAAACTGCCATCTAACGAGATTAATAATCAGAATATATTAAGGAGCTCAAACAAGTCTGTAAGAAAAAATCTTAGTAATTCAATTAAAAATAGGCAAAAATGCCGGGCGAGGTGGCTCATGCCTGTAATCCCAGCACTATGGGAAGCCGAGGAGGGTGGATCACCTGAGATCAGGAGTTTGAGACCAGCCTGGCCAACATGAAGAAACCCCATCTCTACTAAAAATACAAAATAAGCTTGATGTGGTGGCCCATGCCTGTAATCCCTGCTGCTTGGGAGGCCGAGGCAGGAGAATCACTTGAACCCGGGAGGCAGAGGTTGTGGTGAGCCAAGATTGTGCCATTGCACTCCAGCCTGGGCAACAAGAGCGAAACTGTCTCAAAAAAAAAAAAAAAGGGGGGGGGGCGGGGAGGGCGGCAAAAGATTTGAATAGACATTTCCCCAAAGACATATAAATGGCAAACAGGCAAATGGAAAGGTATTTGACACAAAGAGCCATATGCAAAGGTATTTGACATCACTGATCAGAGAAATGCAAATCAAAACTACAATGAGATGCTACCTCACCCCAGTTAAAATGGCTTTTATGCAAAAGACAGACAATAACAAATGCCGGTGAGGATGTGGAGAAAAGGGAATCCCCATATGCTGTTGGTGGTATGAAAGGAAAGTATCTTAGGCCCCCAAAATCACTAAGCTAAAGGGAAAAGTCAAGCTGGGAACTGCTTAGAGCAAACGTGCCTCCCATTCCATTCAGTCACCCCTCCCTGAGATAAATGCATGTCTGATTGCTTCTTTAGGAGAGGCTAATCAGAAACTCAAAAGAATGCAACTATTAGTCTATTTTTTTCTTATGACCTGTAAGCCCCCTGCCTGCTTTTCCTTTGAGTTGTCCCGCCTTTCCGGACAGAACCAATGTTCATTTTACTTTTTTTTTTGAGACAGGGTCTTACTCTGTCAACCAGGCTGGAGTGCAGTGCCTTGCTGTCAGCTCACTGCAGCCTCTGCCTCCCGGGTTCAAGAGATTCTCATGCCTCACTCAGCCTTTCAAGTAGCTGGGACTACAGGCATGCGCCACTACACCCAGTTAAGTTTTGTATTTTTAATAGAGATGAGGTTTCACCACGTTGGCCAGGCTGGTCTCGAACTCCTGACCTCAAGTGATCCACCCGCATCAGCCTCTGAAAGTGCTGGGATTATAGGCGTGAGCCACCATGCTGGCCCATTTTACTTAAGTTGATTGATGTCTCATGTTTCCCTAAAATATATAAAACCAAGCTGTGCTCTGAGCACCCTGGGCACCTGTCATCTGAACCTCCTGAGGCTGTGTCATGGGTCTGTGTCCTCAACTTGGCAAAATAAACTTTCTCATTTAACTGAGACCTGTCTCAAATTTTGGGGGTTCACAGTGGGATGTAAATTAGTACAACCACTAAAGACAGATTGGAAGTTCCTCAAAAATCTAATAGAGCTACCATACGATCCAGCAGCCCCTGCTGGGTATCTACCCACATAAAGGAAATCAGCCCTTCACAGACAGACGGGCACTCCCATGTTGGTGGTGGCAGCTGTGTTCACAACAACCAAGATTTGGAAGTAATCTAAGGGTCCATAGCAGATGACTGGACAAAACAAATGTGGTGCATATACATAATGGAGTACTATTCAGCCATAAAAAAGAATGACAGTTAGTCATTTGCAACATGGATGGAGCTGGAGGTCATTCTATTAAGTGAAATAAGCCAGGCACAGAAAAACAAACATCGCACATGTTCTCACTTATTTGTGGGATCTAAAAATTAAAGCAAATTCACATTTGGGAGGGGGTCTCCCCTGTGGGGGCAACAAAAAAGGTTTTAAAAAAACAAAAACAAAAACAAAAAACAAAAAACAACCAAAAAACCAAAGCAATCAAACCCATGGAGATAGAGTAGAAGGATGGTTACTAGAGGGTGAGCGGGTAGTCAGGGGGTGAAGGGGAAGTGGAGATGGTTAATGGGTGCAAACAATAGAAGCATCAGAGGCATTTGAACCAGAGTAACTCCATCTTGAATAGGAGCTGGGTAAAAGGAGACAGACCTACTGGGCTGCATTCCCAGACGGTTAAGGCATTCTAAGTCACAGCATGAGACAGGAGGTCAGCACAAGATACAGGTCATACAAGCCTTGCTGATAAAACAGGTTGCAGTTAAGAAGCTGGCCAAATCCCACCCAAACCAAGATGGTGACGAGAGTGACCTCACTGCTACACTCCCACCAGCGCCATGACAGTCTACAGATGCCATGGCAACATCAGGAAGTTACCCTACAGGCTCTAAACAAGGGAGGCATGAATAACCCACCCCTTGTTTAGCATTAACATCAAGAAATAACCATAAAAATGGGCAACCAGCAGCCCTCAGGGCTGCTCTGACTATGGAGTAACCATTCTTTATTCCTTTACTTTCCCAATAAACTTGCTTTTGTTCTGTGGACTCGCCCTGAATTCTTGCTTGCTTGAGATCCAAGAACCCTCTCTTGGGGACTGGATTGGGACCACTTTCTGGTAAGAGAATGAATAAGCCCTAGTATTTGATAGCACAACAGGGTGACTAGAATCAATAATAATTTAATTGTACACTTGGCCGGGCGCGGTGGCTCACACCTGTAATCCCAGCACTTTGGGAGGCCAAGGTGGGTGAATCACCTGAGGTGAGGAGTTCGAGACCAGCCTGGCCAACATGGTGAAATCCCATTTCTACATTAAAAAAAAAAATTGTACACTTAAAAAAGGGCAGGTGTGATGGCTAGAGCATGTAGTCCCAGCACTTTGGGAGGCTGAGGTGGGGAGATCGCTTGAGGTCAGGAGTTTGAGACCAGCCTGACCAACATGGTAAAATCCTATCTCTACTAAAAATACAAAAATTAGCTGAGTGTGGTGGCGCTCAGTGAGCTGAGATGGCACCACTGCACTCCAACCTGGGCAATAAGACTGAGACTCTGTATCAAACAAACACACACAACTCAAAGAATATATTTGGATTATTTGTAACACAAAGGATAAATGCTTGCCAGGATGAATACTCTGGAATTTTCTATGATGTAATTACTACACATTGCATGCCTGTACCAAAACACCTCATGTACTCCATAAATATGCACACCTACTATGAACCCACAAAAATTAAAAATTAAAATTGAATAAATAAGAAAACTGCCAGCCCAGAGGTGTCAGCAGTATTCTGCTTAGCTAGAAATAGACAAAAACTCCTTGTGGGGGGTGGGGAGCAGGTCTTGTTTGTTCGTTTGAACAAAAAGAACAACAGGTTAGCAGATTCAATGAGCCTCTTGGTTTTACAAAAACTGGGCGAATCCTCTGGAATGGTGTGGCTGGCTCTGCATAATTATGTAAAAGGCTTCTTCCTTGTGGGCGGGGACCATCTCCAGAACATTCTAACCAAAGCATTTTACGTGAGGATATTTAGATGTCCACCCCACCCCAGCCCAGCTAACGTTCTTTGTTCCACACAAGAAATGTCAACTCAGTGTCCCGTCCAGCTCTCAGCCAGCACTCAGGGTCTGGCTAGTGAAGAATAACCCACAGGAGCCCGGCGAGGCCACGCATGCCTGTAATCCCAGTGCTTAGGGAGGCCGAGGCAGGAGGATTGCTTGAGGTCAGGAGTTCGAGACCAGCCTAGACAACACAGTAAGATCCCCTTCTCTCTTTTTAAAAAAATTTAAAAAGAGACAGTTTTGCCCAGCCAAGACCCCTTCTCTACAAACAATTTAAAAATTAGTTGGGCATGGTGGCATGCACCTGTAGTCCCAGCTACTCAGGAAGCTGAAGTGGGAAGATTGCTTGAGCTCGGGAGGTGGAGGCTGCAGTGAGCCATGATTGCACCACTGGTTTCCACCTAGAAGACAGAGCAAGACTCTGTCTCTTAAAAAACAGGCCGGAAGCCATGGCTCACACCTGCAATCCCAACACTTTGGGAGGCCAAGGTGGGCAGATCACAAGGTCAGGAGTTTGAGACTGGCCTGGCCAGCATGGCAAAACCCTATCACTACAAAAATACAAAAATTAGCCAGGTGCGGTGGGGCACGCCTGTAGTCCCAGCAGCTACTCAGGAGGCTTAGGCAGGAGAATTGCTTGTACCCAGGAGGTGGAGGTTGTGGTGAGCAGAGATCGCACCACTGCACTCCAGCCTGGGTGACAGAGGATAAACTGACCTGGGAAAGCTACACTTGCTGAAAATAAATGTACTATAAAATGACACATTGTAAAATCTGTGATGAGTCAGAGATAAAAAGAAGGCTTAAGGCCAGGCGCAGTGGCTCACCTGAGGTTGGGAGTTCAAGACCAGCCTGACCAACATGAAGAAACCCCGTCTCTACTAAAAATACAAAATTAGATGGGCGTGGTGGCACATGCACTGTAGTCCCAGCTACTCAGGCTAAGACAGGAGAATCGCTTGAACCCAGGAGGCAGAGGTTGCAGTGAGCCAAGATCACACCATTGCACTCCAGTCTGGGTAACAAGAGCGAGCGAAACTCTGTCTCAAAAAAAGAAAAGAGAGGCCGGGCACGGTGGCTCACGCCTGTAATTCCAGCACTTTGGGAGGCGGAGGCAGGTGGATCACCTGAGGTCAGGAGTTCAAGACCAGCCTGGCCAACATGGTGAAACCCCATCTCTACTAAAAATACAAAAAATTAGTCGGGCATGGTGGCATGCACCTGTCATCCCAGCTACTTGGGAGGCTGAGGCAGGAGAATCGCTTGAACCCAAGAGGCAGGGGTTGCAGTGAGCCGATATCACACCATCACACTCCAGCCTAGGCAACTGAGTAAAACTCCATCTCGGCGGGGCGGGGGCGGGGAAGAAGGCTTGAACCTACTGAACAAAAATTTTTATATTCAAGATCTGGGTTTATAGAAAGCATAGCCACAAAACAACTCACAGGGGTTGGAGGATCACAGTACAGATTTGACGCTAATTTTTACAAATGATCAATGAGCAAGTCATTGCTGTAAAACTTACACGGATCATGGAGGGCCCATCGGACATGGAGGTGGCGCCTACCTCGGATCTTGCTGGCAAGGTGCTCCTTGGAGGTGATGATTTGGTCCATGTCTGTGCGGATGACGGCCTTCATGGCTGGCCGCGCCTGCTGCACCTTGGCTAGCACCTCCTCAAAGCGTGCCTTAGCCTGTTCATACACCATGCGGTACACAGCGTCCGAGATCTGTGGGCGGAGCAGCTGCATCGGCACCGGGGCTGAGGGCACCTTGCCAGCTGCAGGTCCTGGCACTGGGGCTGAGGGCACCTTGCCAGTGGCAGGTCCCAGCACCAGGGCTGAGGGCACTGCACCAGCTGCAATCCCACCCCCACTCCAGGGCCTCAGGCCCACCCACCTGGATCCACTGCCGCTGCCGCTCCTGTGGTTTCCCCTTCAGCCGCGGGGTGAGCTCTGCCTTCAGCTCAGGGCCCAGCTCCTCCATCACCAGGTTGCTCAGGATCTAGGTTGAGGAGGCACAAACCAGGGCAGAGGTGGAAGCACGCTCAGGTGGCCCGTTTCTCTCCACATTCTTGCAAGCTGGGCACTCCAGCTCCGACCTCGTCTAGGCCTGGCCCATTGCCCCGCCCCCACACTGCCCCTCTCTGTCCTGAGCTTCATTCCCACAGGTCCCTACCGATCTGCCTGGGTGTCCTCCAGGATCCTCAGACTCGGGATCTAGCCCCAGGGCCTTTGCACATGCTGTCTTCCCTGCCTGGCATACCACACTCCCTCCCTGCTTTGCCTGCACATGGAAGTGTGCATTGATTTGCTGAATGTCTATTTCTCCTGCTAGACAGAGAGCTCCCTGAGGGCCAGGGATGTATCCATATGGTTCCCAGCTGTACCCTGGCGCCTCGTCCAGGGTAAGTGCTCAGGTGCTCAGTAAGTGATGAATAAAATAGCAGCTATCTCCACTTGCATGGGCCCTGCGCCTGTCAAATCTGAGCTAGTCATCTTCCAAACCGGCAGCGCCCCAGAGCCCCATGTCTGTACCCAGCGCCCCCACCCTCCCCTGCTGGGTCCTCACATGACTTCTGAGGTCTCCTCCCCAGCCGGCCTGGCCCTACCTGCACCTCGTTCCCACACAGCATCTCCCAGGTGCCGTACAGCTCCTTGGACTGGCGGTACATGCGGATGGCGTCTGTGAACGCGGGGCCCTCCACCTTAGAGTCCTCGGGGATTCCTGCCCAGGAGAGGGAGCGGGAGAGTCAGCAGATGGCCCAGTGGCCTCTACCAAGACCAGCTGATGACTCACCAGAGCCTCCCCGCACATACAGCATGCACCTCAGGAGGGGCGGCTGGGACCCCCCCCCCGCCACTGCCCTCATGGTCATCAGAGCAGTCATGGTCGTATCTGATAGCAAGAGCGGTAATGGCCCTACCACCAACAGCAGCGAGGCAGCCCCCCTTGCCTCCTCCTTAGCTCCTGAAATCCTCCCAACCACCCCAAGGCCTGGACACTACCGTTCACCTTGCTTTACAGATGAAGAGACAACCGGCTGGAGGCCAGGCCACGGGCCCAGGGTCACAAGGCAGGGAGTGGCAGAGCCAGGACTGAAGCTCCCATCCCATGGAGCTGCCACCCAGAATGGCCCTAGAGGTACCTAGAGACCCTTGTTCTAGCCCCAGTTCCTCCCTTACTGCTGCCTGGAACAGGCTAGACAGTAGATATTGTCAGCCCTGCAGGCCATAAAACCCCGCCCGCTATGCTCGCCTCTACCATCACAGCACAGAAACAGCCACAGACCATCCAGAAACAAACGAGCGTGCCTCTACTCCGATAAGCTTTGGGGACAAAAACAGGCAGTTGGCTGATTGGAGCCCACAGGCCATAGATTGCTGAGCCTGGTTCTAGATCGCTGAACCCAAGAAGGCCTGTTTCCTCTTCGGAACAATGGGAACAGTGACCATGGCCTGGCCTCGCAGACCCACTGTGGGGCTCCATGGGCCACAGTATAGGGATGGGAGAGCAGGGCCCAGCACTGCCCTGACCACACTTTTTATCAATAACAGAGGAGCCTGCTGGCTGCCCCACCAGGCCCGGGGTCTGTCCTGTTCACTGCTGAGTCCAGGTCAGTACCTGGCACAGACGACTGAATAACTTTGTTAAAGAATGAAGCTAGGCTGGGTGCAGTGGCTCACACTTGTAATTCCAGCACTTTGGGAGGCCAAGGCAGGGGGATCACGAGGTCAGGAGTTCAAGACCGGCCTGGCCAACACAGTGAAACCCCGTCTCTACTAAATATACAAAAATACAAAAATTAGCAGGGTGTGGTGGCGGGCACCTGTAATCCCAGCTACTTGGGAGGCTGAGGCAGGAGAATCACTTGAACCTGGGAGGTGGATGTTGCAGTGAACCAAGATCGCGCCACTACACTCTAGCCTGAGCGACAGAGCCAGACTCTGTCTCCGGGGGAAAAAAAAAAAGAATGAAGCCAGGCACACTGGCTCACGCCTGTAACTAATCCCAATACTTTGGGAGGTTGAGGCAGGGGGATCACTTGAGGTCAGGAGTTCGACACCAGCCTGGCTGACGTGGCAAAACCCCGTCTCTACCAAAAATACAAAAATTAGCTGGGTGTGGTGGCGGGCACCTGTAATCCCAGCTACTTGGGAGGCTGCAGCAGAAGAATCACGTGAACCCAGGAGGCAGAGGTTGCAGTGAGCCAAGACTGTGCCACTGTACTCTAGCCTGGTGACAGAGTAAGACTCTGTCGCAATAAAAGGAAGGAAGGATTTACTATTAATAACTAGAAAAAAACACCATTTCTGTATTTGTGTCACTGTTGGTGCCATCAGTGGCCCAAAGGCCAGTGAGGTGGACCTGAGTGAGGCGTGGACCTCCAGACTCCGTGCCGGGGAGGCAATTGGCAGGAAGTTGCAAAATCTGACTTGGGGTAAGAACGTGGTTAAACACCACTGAGCTAGGCAGCAGGCAGGCTCCCCTGGCCGCGTGCCTCTGACCACCATGTCCCCAGAGCCCAGGAAGGGGAAACGGAAGCCTGTGTATCAGAAACCCAAGGCTCCCACTGCCATGACTATGGGCTGAGTCACCAAGGCAGAGAAAAAGCCCCTCACTGGGTCCCTCCCTCCCCACACCCAGCTGACCACAGAAATCACTGCCTGTCAGAGCCGCAAGGGAGCTGAGCAGGGGGAGGCCCAGTGCTCATCCCTACAGCACAGCTGCCTGGACAGGGACGGGGGACTGCGGGAATCTCTCCCCTGCATTTCAGGGACCGGAAGTCAGGCAGGAGGGATGGGAGCAGGGTGGATGTTCCAGCCAGGGCAGCATGCAGAGCCCTGGGTGGGGGCTGCCCACCTGGGCCAGAGGAGGAGGTCCCCCCGCAACCCCAACAGCCTCTGGGGAGGGCAAGATCTCCTAGAAACTGAGTTTTGGCTGGAAAATCTGGACTGTGCGTTATCTGCAGGCTCTCCCACAGGGAGAGGGAATTTTCATTCTGCACGCACCAACTCAGGTGTGCAGGGTAGGGCCGCTTTCCAGGTGGCTGGGACGTGAGACAGAGGGGCTGCGGAGAGGCCAGCCAGACTTGAGCCTTGGGACTCACTCTTTCTGTACACTCAGCTGCCGAGTGTGACAAGTTTCAGGGTCATCCCTCCTGAGCTCTTCCCATGAGCTCAGCTCTTAGGGGCCTAAGCGTGCCTTCACACTCCCCAAATTCATACACTGGAGTCCCAACCCCCAGTACCTCAGAACGTCATCGTATTTGCATCCAGGCTTTCTTTTCCTGGGGGGGGGGGGGGGGGGGGGGGGGGGGGGGGGGGGGGGGGGGGGGGGGGGGGGGGGGGG